>BQNB010118323.1:0-21013 GCA_026074375.1 Tanacetum coccineum | reverse complement strand
TCTACACACACAAGAAACACAAACCAAGACCAAGAGAAGGCTTTGAGACTTCTATAAAAGAAAAGAAGACCAAGCCGAACACCACATCCTGTTTTTACTTTTCTTAGTTTAAAATTTAATTAAGTTTGCTTTAAAATTGTTGTACTCAGTTTATTTTAAGTTTATGTTGTAATATTTCCAGCTTTAATACAAGTTAAGAGTTTTTTTTGTGAAATTGCTATTGTCAAAAGTGCAAAGTCTTATTTAAGACTTTGAATCTGTTTAAACTTATATAAAAAACGTGTAAAAGTTGTTAAGCTCAGCTTATAAACTTGTTTTACCCCTTTATTTCTTTTAAAAAGCTAAAAAGAAGCCAAATTTATATATTAAGGGAGTGTTTGGTTTAGTCTTAAAATGGGTCAAATTTGGTTTGGTATGGGTCACAAACACTCAGCCAACTTTGGCTGAGTGTGTGGGGTTTATTAGACCATTCAAATCACAACTTTTAGTGTTAAAATAAGTTTTTGTGGGCCTTTTGTATTATGTCAGATTTTCAATAAGCCAAATTAAGCTTAAGGACTCTAGCTGTTTAAGCAGCTTAAGCACACTATTGTTGTGCTTGTTGTTGTTGTTTCTAGCCATTTTACCCAACCCTTAGTTCTGTCACAATTAAATTGACCAAGTAAGAGTCAATGAATCTAAACCCCATTTCTTTGTAAACCCCCAATTTCAACACCTAATATCAGCAGGTTTAAGTCCTCATTAATAACTCAAACTTTGGAAATAAGTTTCATTATATCCCTTATAAATCTGTTTGTGGTTGGTTTTGACTAAAAAGCTTTTATAAGCTTATTGCATAAGCCTAAAAAAGCCCTTATGCCCACTGTTGACCTCCCCTGGTGCTGAGCACCAGGCTTTAGCTCAATTTTTCTAGCTTATTGAAAACTAAGCCCTAGGTTCTTAGTGTTTTTCCTTATAGCTTGTAGGTAGTTCTAGTAGGTTTAGCAGCTTATTTAATTTAGATTGCTTATTAGATTAGCTTAAATTAGGCTCAAAGTAGGTACTTTTCTGTTTTTCTTTTAAATCTGTTAACCTAGCTTATCTCATTTCCAGCTTATTTTAGGGCTTATTCTAGAAACCTTAGCTTATTTAGGACTCCCCTCTCCCTATTAACTGTTTCCCATAAGTTTTAGCTTATTTTGTTAGCTTAAATCCCCAAAAGAAAGAAAAATAAGCTTATAAGCTTATTAAGCTTCTGCAGCCTCAAAAGCTCACTTTTCTAGCTTATTAAGTTAGATTCAGCACTTGGTGCTTTTATGAAAATTGTTCCCCTTAAGCCCTTTAACAAGTTTGCTTTTATAGCTTTTTGATAATAAGCTGGTTGGACTTGCTTTGTAATCGGGGTCCAACTCAGGGACTTCAGACCATTAGTTGTAAATTTCTCTTTTATATGTATTGCCAGAGTTAATGCCCCTTGTTAGTTTGTTGTTTCCTCGTTAGTCCTTGCAGTCCTTTCACTGTTAGTCCCTATAATTAACTGCTGTTAGTTTATTTAATTTAATTAATATAATTTAGGTTTAAAATTAATTAGTTTAATTACTTTTTATTTAAACAGTAACTTTTAGGCATTTTTATATTTTTAGAATTGTTAACTTTTTCTTTATTTAATTTTATTTTTTCAGAATTTTTATAACTTTTATTTTTTGTCTTTTTCTATTTTTCTAGTAGTTTCATTTGTTATTAATCTTTAAAAAATACATAAAAAATCCAAAAATTAATAAAAAAATATTTTCTTTTTATATTAAATTTTCTTTTGTCATTTCGTGTCCTGAGGAAAGAATATAAAATTTAGTGGTAGGCTTTTATTCTTCATAAATTCAGTCTTAGGACCCGTATTTACCGTGTGCGTTTACGCGTATCTTTTTCGTTTTACTTCAAAAACGACCTCCGTTTTAGTTCTAGTTTTTTTTATTTTTCAAATTAAGTTAATTAGAGAAATTAATATTAATTTTTTAATTTAATTTAGCATTTATTTTCTTAATTTTTAGATTTAGGGTTTCCCAATACCTGATTCTGTTCCCCGTATTTTAGTAAAGATTTAATTTTAGGATTTCCCTATAACTAATTTTGTTTCCCGTAGTTTTTAAGATCCCCATTTCCTATATCTGTTTCCCGTAGATTAAATTAGGTTTTATTTTAATTATTTTTAGTTGTAATTATAATCAGTGTTTCCATCATATCTAAATATCTCCCTCATTCAGTTCTCATCAAACCAGATTACCTTCAATCTTGCAGCCTCGTTGGGACATACGAACCCCGGGAATATCTCTTCCGGAATCTTTTTATCATTGATTCAATCTTGTGTATTTTATCCTTTTGCGGAATTTGACCTTTTGCCTTGGTCAAGGGCATTCGGTTAGGATCTGTATTAGGGTTGCTATATAAGTGTATGCTACACCACGAATCATTCATCAATGTTATGTTCATCAATGTTTTTCATCATCAACTTACATTTACACCACGAACAAATTTCCACAAACTTTTATTTGGACGTTTATTTTTCAAAACTATTTCCAAATCAAAAAATTGTCCTACAAAAAAAATCTTACATCCAAACCTCATCCCTTATCCCACGTCTCGCTCTTAAATAACTAAAAATATATTACGGTACACCAATTAGTGCATTTAAATGTACTTTTACAAGGAAAATCCCTCTTAGGCATTTTATCAAACACCTCGTATGCACAAATATGTTTAAACGTCATTTTCAAAATGCGATAACTTACTCATATTATATCGGACTTGAGTGATTTAAATTTGAGGGTAAAAAATGGCCAAAAAACTACAACTTTCGTGTTTTAAGTTTTGCGTAATTCAGCCTTTAAGTTAGACAAAATTATGGTTGGAGATGCCGAAAATTTAAATAAAATCCAATACCTACTTACAATCTTAAAAAAATTGCGATTATATCAATTTTTTAAATTTACTAGATCTTGAAACTTTGGTGAAATTGATTTTTTTAAAAGCTTGTCTTTTGAAAGTTATGCTAATTTGAATTTTAAGGATGAAATTTAGAATAAAAAGTATGCTTGTATTTATTTTTAATTTACTAGATCCGAAAAAAGAAAAGAAGGCCACATGTCGAATGGAGGTGGCTTTTTAAACTTTGTAATTTGTGATGACTTTTTAAATGAACACTCACATTATAACTATATATTAAATGGTGGTATATAAAAGTTCACCGCTCCTAGTGAGCATTAATAGCTCATAATATTGTCTCTCTCTTACCACTTCACGTGCCCACTTTCTTCTCCACTCACATCTTCTTCTACCTAAAATCCACTTCTTTCATTTAGGTCACTCATCTCTCTTCATTCTCTATGTCTCTTTCCGATTTCATTTGCCTTCTTCCTTTTCTTTCTCTCTCACCTATATTCGTTCATGTAGATCTCTTTCTCACTTTATTTGCTCTCATCTGATTTTTGGGGGTTATGTGTGGTACACGATTTATTGTGGTTTTGGTGTTTTCCATCTTTCTGGATGATATTGTATGATCGGATGTTGTTGGTAAGGTTTGTTATTATATTTTTTAGACATTATTCTTTTACGTATTGAATGCTATTTTTATCAGGTTTGATTTGGGATTTTCTATGTTTTATATTCTTTTTGATTGAAGTGTGACTTTGATCGAGATGATTTTGGGGTTTTTAAACATGATGTATAGTTACATGCAGTGTTGATTGGGTTTGATTTTTAGGGTTTGTATGCATTCTGTTATATTATTTTTAGCTAAAGTTTAATTTGGATCAGGTTTGATTTTGGGGTTTTTTAAACATCATGTAATGTTGTGTCTTATCAGCTTGTGTAAACTTTATTGTAGGGTTTTCATTGTGACGGTTCAAATCGACACGTATCTTGGCCCGGCATTCCTCGGATTGTGTTTGCAACCATGGTGGGTTTGATTATTACCTGTGTTTTGATGGGGCATTACTCGACTGTATTTGAAGCCATGCTATCTTGGCAGGGCATCAGTTGACTGTGTTTGCAGCCATGCCGGGTCTTATTATTAAATTGTGGCATCGTTCAAACTGACCCGTATCTTGGCACGGCATTCCTAGGATTGTGTTTGCAGCCATGATGGGTTTCATTATTACTTGTGTTTTGGCAGGGCATCACTCGATTGTGTTTGCAGCCATGCTATCTTGGCAGGGCATCACTCGATTGTGTTTGCAGCAATGTTGGGTCTTATTATTAAATTAGCTTTTGGTTATTTTGTTGGCAATGATGGTTTTATTTCGTTTGTGCATTTGTGAATATGCAATTACAACATGTTGCTGGAATGGCAATGTTGTTGTTAACGCAGACCTTGGCGGGGCAGTGTGGCATCATGCTTGCAGCCATGCTGTGTTTGCTGCGGCTTTGTCCATTCCAATGGCCCTATGTCTGAGCCAAACTGTCGCTGTATTTTTTGACGGGCTATTACTTGATAGTCTTTGCAGTTATGTTGGGTTGCGTTTTATTCGCTGTTGAAATTGACCCGTATCTTGGCTGGCCAATACTTGATTATGGTGTTTCATTGTGACGGTTTAAATTGGCCCGTACCTTGCAGGGTATTCCTAGACTGTGTTTGCAGCCATGGCGGGTTTCATTATTTAACGTGTTCTGGCGGGGTATCACTTGATTATGTTTGCAGCCATGCTAGGTCTGATTATTAAATTGTGGCGTCACTTAATTGTGTTTGAATGTTTTAGGGTATTTTGTTGGAAATGATGGTTTTAGTGCGTCCTGTTGCTAGAATGCTAATGTTGTTATTGAGTTAGATCTTAGCGAGGCAGCATGTCATAATGCTTGCAGCCATGCTGTGCTTGATGCGGCTTTGTCCATTCTAGCGGCCGCATGTCTGAGCCAAATTGATTGTGTTTGCAGCCATGACCATTGTTGTTATTATAGCTGTATATTAGAGGGCGGTATTTGGTTACGCATCACGCTAGGTTGCTGGATTTTGAATGTTATAGTTGGCTCGGATCTTGGCGTGGCAGCGCGACACCGTGTTTGCAGCCATGTTGTGTTACGCGAGGTAGATGGAGTTGGAAACACACAGAGGCATTAAAGTGGAAAAGAGATCTAAATGAATGAAATGACACGTATCTTGGCGGGGCATCGGTTCATTATGTTTGTAGCTAGTGCAGGTTAGATTTAGTTTATTAAGGCTTTGCTTGCGTGTTGATTATTTGGCGATTGAAATGGAACTATATATTAAAGGGCGGTATATAAAAGTCCACCGCTTCTTGTAATCGTAGATTGCTCATATAATTCGTTCGTTCAGATCACTCATCTCACTATATGGTCGGATGTTGTTGTTGAGGTTTGTTATTATGTTTTTTAAGCATTATGTTTTTATGAACTGCGTATGATTTTGATCTCGTTGGGTTTGATTTTGGGGATTTTTAACATGATGTTATAATTACATGCGTTTTTGATTGGGTTTGATTTTTAGGGTTTGTATGCATTCTGTTATATTATATTTTAATGAAGTTGAATTTGGATCGGGTTTGATCTTGGGGTTTTTTAAACATCATGTTATGTTTTATTGTTATTGTTGTTTGCTTATCTGCTTATGTAAACTTTGGTGTAGGCTTTTCATTATGACTGTTCAAATTGAAGCGTATCTTGGCGGGGCATTCTAACATTGTGTTTGCAGCCATTGTGGGTTTCATTATTACCTGTATTTTGGCGGGGCATCACTCGAATGGATTCAGGTTCTTTTGTTGGCGATGATGGCTTTACTGCGTTTGTGCGTTTGTGAATATGCAATCATAATAGGTTGATGGAATTCCAATGTTGTTGTTAACTCAGATCTTGGCGGGGCAACATGGCGCCATGCTTGCAGCCATGCTGTGTTTGATGCGCCTTTGTCCATTCCAGCGGCCACATGTCTGAGCCAAACTGTTTCCGTAGTTACCGTTATTCTTGCATTGTGGTAGTTGAAATAGACTCGTGTTTGGGCATGGCGTTAGTTGATTGTGTTTGCAGCCAGGACCGATGTTGTTATTATGCATCACGCAAAGTTATTGTATTTTGCATGTTGTAACTGACTCAGATCTTGACGCGGCAGTACGTCACCGTGTTTTCAGCCATGTTGTGTTATGCGAAGCGAGTGAAGTGAGATAAATGACCTAAATGAAGGAAATGGATTTTAGGTAAAAGAAGATATGGGTGAAGTGGAAAAAAGATTTGAATGAATGAAATGGTTGTAAGTGAAAGAAGATATCACTCATTGACACGTATCTTGGCAGGGCATCCCTTCATTGTATTTGCAGCCAGTGCGGGTTAGTTTTGTTTTACTAAGGCTTTTCTTGCCTGTAGGTTATTTGGCGGTTGAAATCGACTAGTATCTTAACTGGGCTATGCGTTGCGAAATACCTAAACGTAGCATGAAATTTGCTGGAAATAGAATACGTTCATGGACCATCTCTTAGGCCAGCTGGTGTGTCACTCATGATTTTCATGTATACACACGCGTATCATTGGAGATTCATCAGCTGGTCTCATAGATGTTTCATATCTGCTGGGTAACCGTTACAGCTTACATTGTTCATAATTTGACCTGGCAATTCGAATGGCTTGGTGTTATTTTGTTGGCGATGATGGTTTTACTGCGTTCGTGTATTTTGAATGTCAATGTTGTCGTTAACTCAGACCTTGGCGGGGCATCATGATATCATGTTTGCAGCCACAGTGTGTTTGATGCGGCTTTCTTCATTCCAGCAGCCACGTGCATGGCACCGTGATTGCAGCCATTCTGTGTTTCATGCGGCTTTGTCTATTTTAGCAGTCGCATGTCTGAGCCTAATGTTTCTGTACTAGCCGTTATTCTTACATTGTGGTAGTTGAAATAGACCCGTTCCTTGGTGGGGCATCACTTTATTGTGTTTGCAGCCATGGCGGGTTTTATTTATGTGGTGCTATGATTACCTTAGATCTTGGAGTGGCAGCACGACACCGTGCTTGCATCCATGCTGTGTTATGCGAGGTAGATGAAGCGGGAAAGACACATAGGCAGTGAAGTGGAAAATGGATCTGAATGAATAAAATGGTGTTAAGCGAAAGAATATACGACTCATTAACACGTATCTTGGCGGGGCATCACTTAGTTGTGTTTGCAGCCAGTGTGGGTTAGATTTTGTTTACTAAGGCTTTGCTACCCTTTTGATTATTTGGAGGTTGAAACTGACATGTATCTTAACTTGGTTGTGTGTTGCAAATTTCGTAAACGATGTATGAAATTTGCTGGAAATAGAATACATTCATGGACCGTCTCTTAGGCCGGCTGGTGTTTCACTTACGCTTTTCGCGTATACACACGTGTACCATTGGTGATACATCTGGTCTCATAGATGTTTCGTATTTGCTTGGTAACCATATCTTGAAAAAACACATCGGATGTTTTTTTACATGACGGGCAATGATGAATTCATACAAGCATGCACACACTTTTGATACATTATATGTAGGCTTGGCAGCATGGAATGCTTGCAGCCACATGTATTGATTTGTGTGTTATTCTTCGCTTGCTTACCTGAGCCTTCGTCTTATTTGTGTTCTTTCAGTTGAATAGCTTTGTGTCCATGTCAGAAGTCAATAGCATTGATCTCACGATTCAAATTATATCTATTTTCATGTTAACTGCTGAATAGGGTTTGGGCATTATCGTGTGTGTTTAAATACAGGAAATGGTTTATAATTTCAAACACTCTAGGCAATTATTCGAGATTTCTAAACTGACACGTTTTGTCACTTTTGTTGTTCTCGGATAACTGCCTAGAGTAGTTAGTGTAGGAGCCATATCCTGATTTAAAATACGAAAGCACACTTGCAGGCTGATACGTGTATAAGAGAAGAAACGAAACGACTTGAAATGATAAAAGCGAGAAAGTATTAATACTTACTTTGTTCATTGTTACATGTCAGATTTAACTCGATTCATATATTCATATTTATTTACGTATTTGCAGGAAATCAACAATTGTCCAAAGTTATCGGGCGAAGCCTAACACACATGTCGGATTAATTATCTAAATTTTTTTATCAAGCTGATCAAGTTTACAAGGAAGAAGGCATGATTGTTGCGTACGAACTTTTGGCTTAGTTTTGTGAGCGTATATCTTTTCACCTCTCCCGTATTCGTCGAAACAAGTATGTACTGTAAGAATTTTTAGATTCGCATATATATACAAGTTATCATAAACATGTTGATGTGAGGGTTACGAAGACTTCACGGTAAGTTTTACAATCCCCTAGGCAGTGTACCTAATCGTTGCAGTGTAGTATAGGCAAGACTCGGGGGTTGTTATCGTTCTCTAGGGGAATAGGTTGGGAAGGCCTGATCATGGTCTAACATAATTCTAGGGGTTGAGAGAAGATTATTTTTGTGTTTTTGTATTTATAATAAAGCAGGTAAATCTATGGTTTGAGAAGTTGGTTTGTTTAACTAATAACTAAACTAATTATAATCTATGCTACTGGTGATAACTTTATGATAAGCAAATGTATTTACCTAATCATGTACTACTCCTCAGATTGCTTCTCCTAGATCCGTTGCCTTGTCACACTTGTGATGATCTGTGTAAGTATTTCCTAGGTCATGAGCGGATTACACGAACCCGTCATCTATTTAATATTCCATTATGGCAACGCACAAGTAAGGTAGTATGAAGACTATTACAAAGCCCCTAAGAGTATATTAAATGCATGTGAAATAACTTAAGAGAGATCAACCATATAGTGGGTAAGGTAGTATGAAGACTGTTACCGATGGTATCCTTTCTGCACTACTCGCATTTCCCTAGACATATCAACAACGATACAGACAAAAGCTGGTTTTCTAAAACCTAACGCGCACATTCATCAACAAGAAGCAATATCAAAAGGATCTACAACCTAAGTTTCATGCAATCATAGATAAATACAAAGGTGGGTTTAGCCTCGCATGTTATAAAGAAAGCAAGAAGATAAGTCAATCAAACAACACATAGACATATTGAATGATTAATGATAAATAACCTTACTTGATTAAAACATGGATTCAAGGTAGTACAATAGGGTTTTGAGGCCCTAAAAATGACCTATAAAGCTTCTAAAATGACTAGGGTTCGTCTCCCTAGGTTTTTACAAAGTTATCCCATGGTTTCATACTTAAAACCCTAAAAACGGATTTATATTTATAGAGATGTCAACGCGACGACATCGCTTTGTAATCCTGACGCCGTCGCCACATAGATGATTCTAGATCCTCTTTAAGTCGGCTACGTCATGATGCCGTCGCGATATTCCTGACGCCGTCACTATATAGATCACGACGGCGTCGCTTTATGCCTGCGATGCCGTCTCCAGCCATTGTTTGCATAAGTCTTCAAGAGATTTGGTGTAGGTCCATAATCTTGTCCGTTTCTTCTCCAAATGAGCCCAAGTCACGTGTATTTCCTCCAAAAGCCATCCAAGTGCTAAAAAACTAAAAATAAATGATTAAGCACGTAATCTAGGCATATTTGCATGACTTAGGGGGTTAAATGGCCCTGAAATAGTGTATAAAATGACACCTCATCAAATACCCCTAGACTTGGGATTTGCTTGTCCTCAAGAAAATGGGCTTTTCTACCTAGACAATAGCAATATGAGGGTCATTTAACCTACTCTTTAAAAGTATTTTACAACACAACCTTCTAGACCTCGTAAATAAAAGCAAGGAAAGTATATACTAGTACCTCACATAAGTGTTTGGGATTCTCTCTTTCACTCGGGTGTATAATAAATTATAACATAATGGGGAAACAGAAAATCAACACTCGTTACCTGTCATAGCATATAAATTACCATTAGCTTGGTAAATGATCAAACCTCCACCACTAGGCGCAAGCATTATTTATTACTATCCAATAGGTCTTTTAAAAGGTTGTGAGGTGTAGGTGTAAGATAACATTAACGGAAACAGAAACGGATGTGATACATATGGGTGGTGACTTTTGTGTGAATTTGGAGTGGAAGGTTAGCTAATTATTTATATGAATACACGGATACACGTTGGTTTGGTTGCTAAGCCAAAGACTCAGACAAAATATACAAACTCTACAAAACTCTACACCAATCTCTTTCTTTTTCTTTTCTTGACTCTAATATAAACATAAACATAAGCAGATGGCAGGCCGTACATTTTTTTACTCCTTTTTTCTATATACATTTTTTATATATGAAAAAGGATAGGCTCGGAGGGTTGTACTAGGGGTATCCTGCACTAAATATAAGTGCATGGCAAGGGTGTGGGATAATTATATGATCGGTGTGACCATAATAACAATTGCAGGTTTAAAACATGGGTTAATCCTAATGCCTCTTTTCTAGCAATTCCTAATACCTACCGTGCGATCTCGGGATGCATCACAAAAACAAGTTCTAGAATTTAATATACTACCGGTACACTCATATAATTTAATACAGATACCAATGCTCCAGAAAAGGCGACAAAGACCATACGTATACATCCGTAATGACAGAATAGACACATATGACTATTCAAGAGATGGTAAACATATGGGTTTCAGGGGAAGCTTATTGTTTAAATGTTTTCCATCTACATGCACCAACTTGAGGGGAAGTGTTTCATTACAACTGCTGATAATATTACTAACTGAGCAAGTTTTTTATATTTCTACTGCTGCTGAGAAGACATGTTGCTGAGAAGAACAATCTGTTTGATGCTAAGACAAAGAGAAGTGTTTATGTTTATAACACGGGGTTACATTTCAGGATACTCAAACAGATTGTGTACAAGATACTGCTCAAAGGATGAAGCTTAAAAGATTAAAGGCAAGTACTGCTTAAAGGTCAAAGATAGACTGATGCTGAACAAAGAAGACAAACTATCAAGAAGATCTTAAGTCAAGGGGAAGCATTATTTCATTCAGGGAGATGATTACATCTCAACTTCAGGGGAAGCTTAGGCTTTATGATGAAGTTCGTGCAAGAACATTGTTTGTTTTGTCATCATCAAATAGGGGAAGATTGTTGGGAATTATAGATTTGATGAGACAAAAGAACAAAAGAATGAAACAAGAAGGACTTAATCGACAGATTGGGAAGTTACAAGATGTAACTTAAAGAAGGACTTAATGATTGGGAAGTTACAAGATGTAACTTAATGATGGACTTAATGATAATTAATAGCATTAATGATGGACTTAATGATAATTAATAGCATTAATGTGTTTGATTAGAATTCTTTGTAACGTCTTATGCTCTCTCCTTATATAAAGAGACATAGACTCATAGGTTTTAATATCCATCATACATAGAACTCTCCCAATGAGAGTCTAGTTAGTTAGTTAGTTAGTACACCATAATTAGTTGGTGTAGCCCCATGTTATAGGTTGGGGTAAATAGGAATCGTTTGAATGAAAAACCTTGTTTGATAATATTGCTTTCTTATTATTCCGCTGCGTGTTCAATATTATCTGTAAAACGATCCTAGATGGGCTAAACGATTTTCAACATGTGGTATCAGAGCCATGGGGCTCTTGATCTGGGATCTACAAGGTTTTTGAAGAAACCCTAAAACCCTAATTTTCAAGAAATCGATTTGTGGTTAAAGTTTTATGGGGTTTTTGAGTTAATTGATATATCAATATTTATAATTGTCCTCTCTACCTTAATTGGTATGCAATACAATTGTAAATCATTGTTACTATCAAGGGTTTCTATGAAGAATGAAGGCACTGCTCAAGGTACTGTTCGAAAGTACTGCTTCTATTCGAAAGTACTGCTCATTATGCTCAAAGTACTGCTCGTTGTGAAAGTACTGCTGTTATGTTCGAAGGTACTGCTAGTTTCATCCGAGAAGTTAGTTTATACTGCTAGCTTTGTTCGATATCGGACAGAGCGTAATTTTTGGTTCTCGGATGTGAAGACGATATCGTACAGTGCATATTTTTGGATGGATTTGAATCTCAAATGCTTCGTTTAAGGGGAAGATAATAATGGCTCGTATTTGGAGATTTATTGAAGAGGTGATTATGAAGAAAATCGAATATTGCTTATTTGATGTCGTAGTTGAGTTTCACAGGTGCGTGTCTTATCATATCTTAAAGTTGTGGTTGGCTTTTAAGATAACTTGTTCGTGCTTACAATGGTGTGACGAAGACTTGACGAATCTAGCAAGGGTGTGTGATTTTTCTTATGGTGCTTAATGCTCACACTTGCTATCACTTTAAGGAGTTACGTTGTTGTGCTCAGTGTCTCATATAGATGAGGATTTTGTCAAGAGGTTGCGGTCTACTTATATTTCATAGATTTACTTATAAGTTCGACGTCACGTGGATAGTGCAAGACATAAGACACAAGTTTGGGAAATTCAACTTCTTCAACAAATTTGTTATACTCAGTTTTCTTCATCAGTAATCATTACATAGAGCCTACATAGTTCGAGATTCAAGAGATGGTAAACATATGGGTTTCAGGGGAAGCTTATTGTTTAATTGTTTAACCATCTACATGTACCACTTGAGGGGAAGTGTTTACAAGTTGCTTATCTACTGAAGACCCCTATTGGATGATTACAAAAAGGGGAAGAAGACTACAGAAGATTCGTGATTTGCAACTTTGTATTGTGGTGACATGTTCAAGAAGATCTTAAGTCAAGGGGAAGCATTGTTTCATTCAGGGAGATGATTACATCTCAACTTCAGGGGAAGCTTAGGCTTTATGATGAAGTTCGTGCAAGAACATTGTTTGTTTTGTCATCATCAAATAGGGGAAGATTGTTGGGAATTATAGATTTGATGAGACAAAAGAACAAAAGAATGAAACAAGAAGGACTTAATCGACAGATTGGGAAGTTACAAGATGTAACTTAAAGAAGGACTTAATGATTGGGAAGTTACAAGATGTAACTTAATGATGGACTTAATGATAATTAATAGCATTAATGTGTTTGATTAGAATTCTTTGTAACGTCTTATGCTCTCTCCTTATATAAAGAGACATAGACTCATAGGTTTTAATATCCATCATACATAGAACTCTCCCAATGAGAGTCTAGTTAGTTAGTTAGTACACCATAATTAGTTGGTGTAGCCCCATGTTATAGGTTGGGGTAAATAGGAATCGTTTGAATGAAAAACCTTGTTTGATAATATTGCTTTCTTATTATTCCGCTGCGTGTTCAATATTATCTGTAAAACGATCCTAGATGGGCTAAACGATTTTCAACATGTGGTATCAGAGCCATGGGGCTCTTGATCTAGGATCTACAAGGTTTTTGAAGAAACCCTAAAACCCTAATTTTCAAGAAATCGATTTGTGGTTAAAGTTTTATGGGGTTTTTGAGTTAATTGATATATCAATATTTATAATTGTCCTCTCTACCTTAATTGGTATGCAATACAATTGTAAATCATTGTTACTATCAAGGGTTTCTATGAAGAATGAAGGCACTGCTCAAGGTACTGTTCGAAAGTACTGCTTCTATTCGAAAGTACTGCTCATTATGCTCAAAGTACTGCTCGTTGTGAAAGTACCGCTGTTATGTTCGAAGGTACTGCTAGTTTCATCCGAGAAGTTAGTTTATACTGCTAGCTTTGTTCGATATCGGACAGAGCGTAATTTTTGGTTCTCGGATGTGAAGACGATATCGTACAGTGCATATTTTTGGATGGATTTGAATCTCAAATGCTTCGTTTAAGGGGAAGATAATAATGGCTCGTATTTGGAGATTTATTGAAGAGGTGATTATGAAGAAAATCGAATATTGCTTATTTGATGTCGTAGTTGAGTTTCACAGGTGCGTGTCTTATCATATCTTAAAGTTGTGGTTGGCTTTTAAGATAACTTGTTCGTGCTTACAATGGTGTGACGAAGACTTGACGAATCTAGCAAGGGTGTGTGATTTTTCTTATGGTGCTTAATGCTCACACTTGCTATCACTTTAAGGAGTTACGTTGTTGTGCTCAGTGTCTCATATAGATGAGGATTTTGTCAAGAGGTTGCGGTCTACTTATATTTCATAGATTTACTTATAAGTTCGACGTCACGTGGATAGTGCAAGACATAAGACACAAGTTTGGGAAATTCAACTTCTTCAACAAATTTGTTATACTCAGTTTTCTTCATCAGTAATCATTACATAGAGCCTACAGAGTTCGAGATTCAAGAGATGGTAAACATATGGGTTTCAGGGGAAGCTTATTGTTTAATTGTTTAACCATCTACATGTACCACTTGAGGGGAAGTGTTTACAAGTTGCTTATCTACTGAAGACCCCTATTGGATGATTACAAAAAGGGGAAGAAGACTACAGAAGATTCGTGATTTGCAACTTTGTATTGTGGTGACATGTTCAAGAAGATCTTAAGTCAAGGGGAAGCATTGTTTCATTTAGGGAGATGATTACATCTCAACTTCAGGGGAAGCTTAGGCTTTATGATGAAGTTCGTGCAAGAACATTGTTTGTTTTGTCATCATCAAATAGGGGAAGATTGTTGGGAATTATAGATTTGATGAGACAAAAGAACAAAAGAATGAAACAAGAAGGACTTAATCGACAGATTGGGAAGTTACAAGATGTAACTTAAAGAAGGACTTAATGATTTGGAAGTTACAAGACGTAACTTAATGATGGACTTAATGATAATTAATAGCATTAATGTGTTTGATTAGAATTCTTTGTAACGTCTTATGCTCTCTCCTTATATAAAGAGACATAGACTCATAGGTTTTAATATCCATCATACATAGAACTCTCCCAATGAGAGTCTAGTTAGTTAGTTAGTTAGTACACCATAATTAGTTAGTGTAGCCCCATGTTATAGGTTGGGGTAAATAGGAATCGTTTGAATGAAAAACCTTGTTTGATAATATTGCTTTCTTATTATTCCGCTGCGTGTTCAATATTATCTGTAAAACGATCCTAGATGGGCTAAACGATTTTCAACAAAGCATGACAGGTAATAAGGAGAAATTGGATGACTTTGTGAAGATTATAGGAGGTACTGTAACTTTTAGAGGTGGAGATGGCAAAATCATAGGAAAAGGCACTATAAGCACTTCCAAACTGAATTTTGAGAATGTTTATTATGTGGAAGAGCTTCAAAACTTTAATTTGTTCTCTGTATCACAAATTTGTGATAAAAAGAACAAAGTCCTTTTCACTGATACAGAGTGCCTTGTTCTCACAAAGGAGTTCCAACTACTTGAGAATAATCATGTTGTTCTTAGAGTTCCAAGAAAGCACAATCTCTATAGCTTTAATTTGACTGAAATCCAACCTGAAAGAGATATCACCTATTTGCTGGCAAAAGCATCCTCTGATAAGTCTACAAAATGGCATAGAAGGATGGCTCATGTGAATTTCAAAAACATCAAAAAGCTGGCAAAGCATGGATTAGTCAATGGGCTTCTATCCAAACTCTTCACTAATGAGCACAATTGTGTTGCCTGCAACAAAAGAAAGCAACACAAGGCTTCTTACAAGGCCATCACAGCTGTGAGTACCATTTCTGAGCCTCTCCAATTACTTCACATGGATCTTTTTGGTCCTACTTCCATCAGAAGCATTGATCACAAGTACTACTCCTTGGTGGTTACAAATGACTTTAGCAGGTTTAGTTGGGTTTTCTTTTTAGGGACTAAGGATGAGACATATTATATCCTTAAGGACTATATTACTTTTATTGAAAACCAGTTAAATAAAAAGGTTAAATCTATAAGGTGTGACAATGGGACAGAGTTTAAAAATTCTAAATTAATTGAACTCTGTGGGTCAAAGGGGATTAAAATGGATTATAGTAATGTCAAAACCTCACAACAAAATAGGGTTGCTGAAAGAAAGAATAGAACCCTTATAGAGGTAGCAAGAACTATGCTAGCTGACTCTAAGTTACCAACAATGTTCTGGACAGAAGCAGTTAGTACTGCTTGTTATGTTTTGAACAGGGTTCTAGTGACTAGTCCCCATAACAAAACACCTTATGATAGAACCGAATACGAAGGTTAAATTTGTCTACTGCTCTTCACCTCACGTATAAGTGAAAAGTGTTTAGTAATCTCGAGTAGAATGTTGCAAACATACAGGTAGTTGTGGATCCTCAAGATTTTTTCAGAATATGTTTATAGATAGGCTATAACTAGATGTTACCAGTTGTATTTACATAAAATGTATCTACTTTGTATGCTGCTAAGTCACGTATGAGCTTATCGAAGCTGTAATTTGTTGTTAGCATATAATTGCTCCAAGGTGTTATTTGCTACAATCGCTTACGTGTGTGTTTGACAAGACACCCATGAGCATTTTGATCTGAGGATGTTATGTATCCGTTTTTATTGGAAGCCCTCCGTAGGTGTAGCGATGCGTACTACTTCAATCATCGGATAGGATATATAGTTCCCAATAGATCTATTTTTATAAGCAATTCATGCTTTCTTTACTAGACTCAATCTAATTGGGTATTATTAACTAATTTAACGGTTTTATGATATGTTCTGGGATCAGAAGGATGGTTCTTTCTTGTCTACGTTAGTGCTCTCAACACTGTAAACTAGGGATTGATAACTCGATATAAAGCACAGTTGTGTCCAATGAATGAATTAATCATTTGTTTAGATTCATAGAAAAACAGAAGTGCTTTAAATAACTATAATCGCTCAATAAAGTAATAAAGAGTGTGATTAGTCAATCGAGAAACTTACTGAATTATGGTTTGTAAAATGAGAGTTTAAATGTTTATGAGTTATGTAAAAACAAGTTGCTAATGAGATGTATGTATTGTAGTCTCGCTCTGTGATTGTAATGATTGAGAAAGTTGTAATAAACTATTAGTTATAAGAGGGGCTATTAAATCAATCTCGTAATGAAGATGAAAATTGCTCTGTTGGTCTAGAGAAGTGTTACATATCAAGCACAAACGCTCATAACGGAAAAGCCGGATGGCTCGGTACCTAGTAAGGTTAGTTGCGCGTGTTTATCTGTTGAATAGCGGCTCATGGACCTGAATCAGTCGCATGGGATAATTGTAGTTTGGGTTATTCCTGATGGATGATTTAGCTCAGATTCAACGCGGTAACGTTGATAAAAAGATTTTAGATATTTTAAAGTTGTAATAGGTTTGATGGTTGTTAGAAATTTATAAAATAAATTCGAAGAATAGTGTAAATACAATGGTAAGTAATTTTGTATAATTGCCTGTATTTTTTAACTATATTGAAGTAGATTTATTAACGAGTTATGATAGATTCTACACGTGAATCTGATATATAGAGCTATACCGAGATAACCAGTCAAAATACATAGAATGACAGGTTATATATTATTACTCTTGGCAAAGTATTTTGATTATTTAATGGAAATGTGAGAAAAAGTAATTTGAACAAAATGGAACCTTCGACAGCGTGTTCGGAAATTCACCAAATAAATGAACAAAGAGAAGTGCTTGCTCGCTATTGATGAATTAGAACACACGTTATTATAACGTTTCGAATTAGAGATAAGTTGACTTGAAGCTTTTAGATACTAGAAAGTTACAAACAACCAAAAGAATAATACGAAGTGTATATAATACGCGACATGTATTATATATGAAAATAAAATAAAAGTATATAATACCTTGCAAGTATTATATAAGAAATGTAAGAAAAAGAATTGAAACAAAAGGATTCGACACGTGTTCGGAAATCACCAAATAAATTAACAAAGAGTGCTTGCATATAAGTAAACACACGTTTTAAAGTTTCGAATTAGACAATTGACCTTAAAGCTTTTACAAAAGTTATTACATTGCCTTATAAAATAATACTTTATAATCTAGTATTTCGTTTCCTTGACGGTTTTAGCTAAAATAGTTATCCCGTTTGTAAAAGTATAGTTTTCGTTTATCTACCGGGTTATTGTATAATTACAATTTAATAATTGTTAAGACTTATATAACCTTGTCCTTTTATCGGGTCTTTAAGGTAATAGAAATTATAGTGCAAATTATTAAGTAAAGAAAGTTATAAAAATTTCGACATGACTTTTTCGTTTATAAGACGTTTCCCATTTTTACAAAATCCAATGTTTTTCCCTTTTCAATCAATCCGTATTGCAAAATACCCCCTCGTTTCAATATATATCTAAACTAAAATCAACAAATGACAAAGTAAGTAAAACCAAACACGCCCTTAAGATTATAAAACACAAAAACGAAAATAATATATAACACATTTATTTAACCATTAACCATCATTTAATCCGGTTTTTATATTTTACCAAAACATGCAATATATTTATTAGGAGATTTTTATAAATCAAACACGCCTTAAAGGCTGTTTCACATCAAACTAAACATACCCTTACTGTTTCCTGCTCACCTAAACACACCCTTGTGGTAAATCTGTTAAACTAAACGCATCCTATGTTGTTTTTAACAAAACCAAACGCACCCTTATGGTGCTTTCTGCACAACCAAACGCACCCTTATGGTGTTTTATCAAACCAAATGCACGCTCGGTGCTTAACCCGGATCCAAACGCCCTATTTGGGGCTGTTACTAATAACCAAACGCACCCTTGGTGCTGAATCGAAAGCCAAACGCACCCTTGGTGCTTCCTGTTAAACCAAACGCACCTTGGTACTTACATAGCCAACCAACGCACCCTATGTGGTGATAAGAACATCCAAACGCACCCTTTTGGTGGTTGAGCCAAACCAGACGCACCCTTTTTGTGGCTGAGCGAAACCAAACGCACCTTATGTTGGTGCTTAATAAAGCCACACGCACCCTTAGGTGGTGGTTGGTGAGGAGAGGTGCGTGAAGATGGAGATAGTGACGGGGGTGATGTGGTGCGTGGCATGGGGGTGGTAGCAGCGGTGTGGTGGTGACTGTGACGATGGTGGTGGGGTTGATGTGGTGATGATGTGGTGGTGTGGCAGCGGCGGCTGTGATGATGATGGAGGTGGATTCGGTGGTGGTGGTGGATTGATGTTGGTTGTTGAGATGGTGCACCGAATCTAATAGATCGGTAGTGATGAAGTGTGGTCGCTGTGATGGCAGCGTGCGTCGGTGGTGTGGCCGAAAGTTGGCAGGAGGTGGCGGAGCGGCGCCGATAAAATAAGAGAAGGGAGGATGAAGTGTGGGTGGCTAGGGTTATGAAATGGCAACCCTAATTGCTTATCTATATATATAATAAAGCTTAAAAAAATATGACAAGTGCAATATACTTGAGTGGATAATGGTGTAAATATTACCACAGGGACCAAAAGTGTATTTTTTGTAAACTAATGGTTCGGGACTCATTTAGGCTAGTTAACGATTGAATTAAATCACGAAAGTTGCGCCGTTGAGTTCAAAATAATTTTTTCACGAAAAGTGAGTATTCACTCGACTATTATTTTATAAATGTTTTTATAAAATATATTTAAATGTTTATTATTTATTTGTATAGCCATCGGGTATCACGGGCAAGCTTTGTTCGTAAAAATAAAACTTTAATTTGAACATTCCCGTTTTTAAATAAATGCTTTTGAATAAATATTAAATAATTTATTAAATATTTTTATTAAATAAAAAATGATAATTAAATATAAATTTAATTGTTTTTGTGCTGGTACGCATTGTGTGCAGTGTTCAAAATTTTGCGAGAGTATTTTAGTCATTTTCTGCTCGTTTTCGGGTCTCGGGCAAAACTAAAAAGTTGTCCGGAATGTCGTTTTACATCAAATTGCTTTAGAGTCCGAGTCGTGAAAACGTGATTTGGCGGGTCGTTTTTGATAAGTCAACTTAGGAATAACATATATTTTCTCGTTTTCAAGTCAAATAAGTAAAATAAATAAATTTGCACATGAGAGATATGTAATACTAAATATGATTTATTATTTAAATATGTTCCAAAAAATTACCGGATACGCGGTAATCGTTTTTATGTGACAATAAAGATCAAAAGTTAAAAAGTCAAGTCGGACTCGAAAAGTCAAAGGGTAAAATAGTCATTTAAAATTTCGAAAATTGCCAGTTGTTACAGTGGCCCTAAGATACTTTGTTGACGGACTTGGATTAGACTTTGGCACCGACACTGTTGAAGAAGAGCGGACTAGTTGGCTAGTCTTCCTTAACAATTTGTTTCTTTCGTTAACCAAACGAGAAACCCCAATCGTTTCGGCTAAGGTATGATGTCGTTTGATTTTCACATCCCAACAAATGTCATCTTGAAGTCTTGCAATAAAACTTCCAATGAGAAAGCCTTCGGGTAACCCATCAACTCGATGTGAAAGGTTTTTAAATGATTCAATATAAATTTCCAAGTCTAAAGTTTGACGAAGATGTGATAGAGCCTCAGATCGAAGTTGGTTGGTCCGAAATGCAAGAGCAGCGCCTTGGTAAATTCAGCCTATATAACTGGTCCGCGAAATTTTGTGAACCACCGGTACCATTGTAGAGCAATTCCTTCTAAGTGGAAGGATGCAAGTTCAACTTGTCGATTGAGACCTACATTTTGGAACTGAAAGTATTGTTCTGCTTCGAAAATAAAACCAGTTGGATCTTTACCATCGAACTTTGGAAACTGCAATTTAAGATGATGATTATGAGGGGCACGACGCTCAGAACTAGCGGAACTAGAAGTTTCGCCTGTGAAGAACGGATTAATTTCTGGGTGGGTGTGATTATCACCACGAGATGTTCGCAGTGCCTGGAGTTTGGTTAATATGGTTTGTAATGCGGCGTTAACTTCTTAACAACTAGACTCGTGTCTAGCCAAGATCTCATTAACTTCAGTTTGAAATTATGTGTTGTTTTGTGGTGGGTATTCATGGCCGTAACCTGGCTCTAATACCATTGATATGTTCAGAACAAGAAAAGAAGGATAGAAGATAGACAAGGAAAAAATGTGACTTACTGACTTGAAAAAACAAAGAAACCAACTATGCTAGTAAGTAGAAAATAAACAGGCTACTACAAGCCCACGTTGCACCATGTATCTCAACTTCTTTCAACTGCTACTTCTTGACTTTTGTACA
>BQNB010118322.1:0-21013 GCA_026074375.1 Tanacetum coccineum | reverse complement strand
AATAGCATAAGAACATTGATATCATAACAAGGTTTTTCATCATTATCTTTCATATCATTCAATACAATCACTCCAAGCCCTAATTCTACTTTGATCAATAGTAGAACGGTTACATCAATGAACTGTAACAGGATCAAGTTACCTTGACCTTGAGGCTAAACACTAGGCTTTTCTGTGCACACCTAAACTACACGCCTGGAACCTCCTTTTATAACATAAGGAGTCCAAGACTTACAAAGAAAGATAAACATTAGACAACTAAATCATTTAAACATTAAGGAATATCTTCTGTTATCTTTATCTTCTTAAGGAGATCTTCTAGAATCTTCATCTTTTTTAGAATTCCATCTACTCGACTTAGAGCCTTGTGTTTCATTCTTTTATTCATTTTGTCTCATCAAATTTCCCAACAATCTTCCCCTATTTGATGATGACAAAACAAATAAATAGTCGTGTACGAACTTCCCCTGAAATAGAGAAGTTAAGATCGTTGATCTCCCTAAATGAAACAAACTTCCCCTTAATCAGATTTCCTTTGTACCATGCCACACCAAGGATCTACAAGTTGCCAATTGTACTTGTTAACATCTTCTTCCCCTTTTTGTCATAATCCAATAGGGGACATATGAATATAAGCAACTTTGATCTTGACCACTACAAACCAATATCACACTTCTAATCCAAGCCTTCTAACTCCTTAAATTACCCTCCATGACGCATAATAAGAAAAATGAACTTGAGTAGTAGAAACTCACACTAGTAGTAGTAATAATGACTAACAGTAGTAAAAACCTTCATCTCGATGATGCATGTAAATGGTTAAATAGTTTAACAATAAGCTTCCCCTGAAAACCATATGTTAACCATTTCTTGAATCTTCAATTCTGTAGGCTTTATGTAATGATTACTGATGAAGAAAATTAAGTATAACGAACTTGATGTAGAAGTAGAATAACCCAAACTTGTGTCTTATATCTTGTACTATTCATGTGACATCAAACTCATACCAAGACCAAAGTATAAGTAGATCGCAACCTCTTGACAAAATCCTCATCTTCTATGAGACCAAACGACCATAACCAATAGTTGATATCGAAATGTGCGCATTGAGCACCATAAGTTAGATCACATACCTTTGCTAGATTTGTCAAGTCTTCATCACATCGTTTCTAAGCACGAACAAGTTATCTTCAAAGTGATAACACCACTTTAAGATATGATGACAAAAAACGCATCGCCGAAAAAACTCTCGATTCCACATCACTTCAAATAGGTGATAAATAACCATCTTCGTAATCAATTCTTCAAATAAATAAGAGCCTTTAAATCTGTTAAGAACATCTAAACCAAATCTAAAAACTTTCTTCCTGTGTGTGTTGTCCGATAAACCAACCGATAATCAAAACTCGTCTTGTCCCAATATCGATAAGTGCTAACAGTTGTAATATATTCAAGCAATATTTAACAATTCCCAACACACAGTATTACAATTTTAAAGCGAACATACTAAATATGCCAATCTTGCCGACACAATATTAAAAATAAGGAGCAGTACAACTTTTTATAAGCAGTTACTAAGAAATACCGAATGTTAATGTTACTCCTTCCTGTTAGCAACACTTTGCTAATCTGTTGCAAATCTGATTGCTCCTTCCTCCCAAGGCTTTTTGTGACGCCATAAATGTCACTAAACTATTGCTAATTTGTCACAAATTCTAGTAGTACTAACAAGGGACGAGCAGTACTAACTGTTAAACCCAAGCAGTTTTAACTGCTAACCCTAGCAGTAGAAACCATGATGTCGAGCAGTACTAATGTGATATCTTTAAGGCAGCTTTATAATGGTACGACGTAAAGCAGCTGGTATTAATAAGAAGTCGAACACAAACTGTTGGTAGAATTATGATATTAATCATTATCATTGTGTCGAATTCAAGCAGCATAAACTCTTCCTTGTAGCAGCACTAAGTAACATTTATTGGCAACACAAACTTGAATTCAACTCCAAGCAGTATTAATACATAACCAGACAGTAGTAAATACCAAGGAACATCATTTTTGTCAACACCATCATTCGAATCACAAGAGAATTTTATCTGCTCAAACCTAGCAGTTTTAAATGATCTTGAAGCTTTAGCAGAAACCCTAAAACTTAGAGTTTCGTTCATCATTAACGAATCAGAACCATATGACAAAACCATGTACCCTTGTTCCATCATCCTTCTTTCACGCCAACATTAAGAAGTTCTCCTCATCTAATAAGCTTCAAAACCCTTAAATTAAGTAACCAAAAACCACGCTGGCTGCCTTCTGCCTTGTTATCCAAGAAAAACGAATTCAGAATAAGGGTTTGTTCGTGTATACATGTGTGTGCGACTGAACCATGCATCTATGAATCGATCACCAAAAACCTTATTAGTATGAAACCTTAGATTAGGGTTTCGTTGAATCCATGAAGCCCTTTTATTCAGCACGTCATTCTAACAGTATTTAACCAAATTAGGGTTTTATGAAAACCCTAGTTTTCACCGATTTCTGCAAATAACCAAAAACAATGATTAACATTATGTGGAAATTTTTATAAACGGTTATATTATAAAAAAATTTTAAGTAGATATTTTAAGATATATTTTAATATGTAGGAACATTTGTAACTGAAATATTACGTGTCGATAACGCTTTAACCTCTGTATTCGACACTAAACCATGTAAAATCCCTAGATTCACGGAGCCACATGGATTTGATACCAATTGTGAAGTTTGAAAAACTCCTTAGATCGTTGTAAGCTCAGTTTGATTAGAATTTTTATCTAAGATAATAACAATGAACATAGAATATATGCATAGCGGAAATAACATAATGAACAAAGTTATTCAACAAGGTTTTTCTTCATTATCTTTTCATACAAGCCCCAATTATAGATGATCAATTCTAGAACAATTACTCTAACTAGTAACAGGATCAATGACACATTGACCTTGGGGCAACACAACAAACTAGGCGTCTACATTAGAAGACTTACGCCTAGACACACACACACCTTTAGTCGACTACATTTTCTGTGCACCCTTGAACTACACGACCTAATGTCTCTTTATATAGTAGAGATCATCTAGGTTTACAAAGGATAAGAAAAAATATAATTAGGAAACAAATAATATCTTCCTAACTTTTATCTTTATCGTCTATATCTTTTATCTTCTTAAGGAGATCTTTTAGAATCTTCAAAATCTTCCATCTTTTGAAGAATTCTAGTTTTGCGTTTAAGTCCTTCTTGTTTCATTCTTTTATTTATTTTGTCTCATCAAATCAATAATTCCCAACATTAACATTTCATCTAAATAATGCTGCTTAAGATCCTCCATTTCTTGGAGACTCATTTCTTGAAGAGGTGATTGATCGATGCTAGCCGCCTGCTTTTGTTGAAGAAACTTTTCACAAAATGATTGTATCATTTGAAGAAGTTCATTCTGTAACTCATCTATTTTATCCCATCCATTGTGTACATCACTTATCCTTTGCTGATTAAGATTTTCTTGATGATTTATGGAATATTGCGGGGGTTGGTCAAAACCGGAATAGTTAGGCTCAAAATAGTTTTAATTTATCGGTTGACATTGAAAACTTTCATGAGGGCCCCTACAGTTTTCACAGCAAAGATATTGTTGTGGCAAATAATAGTTATCACTATAGTTTTGATTGTAGCTCGGTTCCTGCTCATAGACAAGCGGGAACCATGGTGGACAATCATAACCAAAGTGAGAATCGTTCCCACATAATTCGCACAAGTATGTCTCGTACTGGGGTTGTGGAGGGTGATCATAAAAGTCGGGTGTATTATCGTAAGGAAAAGGATTAGGGTCATGGATAAACTCGTTTCTGGCTCCTACAATGCTACAACTTAGACAATTTCCACTGTTAAACGGAACTCCACACCACGAGCAACCAAAATGGTTATACGAAGACATGTCGAAGAATTAAACGGATAAGAAGATAAAGAAGATAAGAATTAAACGATATAAGAGGATAAAGAAGAATATTTATAGGTTTTTTTTAAAGATAATAATAATATAAATAAAAATAAAAATAAAAATATTTTTGGTATTTTTAATATTTATATAAAAGAAAAATAAAAATAAAAATGAAAATATTTTTATTTATTTTGGATTTTTATAAAAAAAATATTTAATATATAATATATAGAATTTGAAAGATATTTTTGGATTTTTTAGATATATATATATATATATATATATATATATATATATATATATATATATATATATATATATATATATATATATATATATATATATATAATACGAAAATAAACATTCCGAAGAAAGGTTCTTCAAGGCACTAACTACAAACACCACGTGTAGATCGTACACCTCGGCAACGGCGCCAAAAACTGATTCGATATAATATATATAATACCAAATAGTAATAAATATAAGAGAGGTATCCCGTTGATAAGAACAATTTACTGAGGACAAGTAATAGTTAATCTCCTGGATGTCGTATCCCGACGAGAGATGAATTTGAAATTCACGAGAATGTTTCGTTTGATGCTTGAATGACAAATATTTTGTTTTTGTTTTTAAAACTAATTTTAATCACTAAAAATTACCAATCTAGAATTACTAATAATAAAACTACCAAATTTAAAGCTAAATGATTTAAAAGATATTTAAGAGACGATAATGCTTGCTAAGTGATGTGAAAAGTTCATTAAGTGTGAATTAAGGTCTATTAACGAATTAATTTCCTTTGAAAAGATAATTATCTCACAACGTTGGTTTATTTTGACAAAAATCTCCCAAAAAGATATTAATTACTAGATGTGTAGTTTGATTATTTTTCCGGCTTTTGCCCTTCAAAATATTCAAACTATATATCTAAACAATCGAAGATTATTAAATAATTAAACCCTTTTTCAAATCCTCACTTAATTCCCAATTCACAATATCACTTAACAAACACTATTTAAACTACTCACTAGCAACAATCATTCTAATAAGCATCAACATATTATAAAACTACAAATTATGCAAGTTTATACATTGATTACAAATAGTGAAAAGATTGATACCCGAATGATGAAACCGATTCGAATATTACACCACCCGCTCTTATAAACTTAATTAAACTTTTAAAGTTTAAGACTTTGTTAGTTTTAATTTCACTGATTAATCAATAAAGTTTTGAGCTTTATTAATTAATAAGCTAGGTAAAAACTTAAAAAGCTTGGAACTTTAATAGTGAAACTAGTTTATAAGAACCATAAGCTCCCCGCCTAAGTGTAGAATAAGATCCATCAACAATAAAACAAACAAAGTTAAAGTGCACAATAAACAATAAGCTATTAAGACAAAATAAGCTAGATATTATTCTAAAGACAATAAGCTAATAAAAATGAAAACTTTACATCTAAATCCACTCGAAGCTAAGGTGTTCAATCAAGTGAAACTCCTATCGGAAGATATAAGGATTTAGAACCTAAGAAAAATCAGCTTAGAATTATAAAGCAACAAACTTTATGCTAGAAAATAAGCTAAAACGACAAGATCTATTATTTTTAGATCTAATCCACCCGAAACTAAGGTGTTCAATCAAGTGAACAAGAGACGGGTATATTTAAGGATTAGATCTAAAAACAATAAGCTAGAAATATAAGCAATCGAATATAAGTTAAAACAAGCTCACTCGAAAACGCTAAATCCAAAAACAATATAACATAAGCTTAGTCTAAAAAAGCACTAAAGAAAGCTTATAAGAATATCAAAGCTTAAGAGATCGGATCTAAAAATAAGCTATAAGCAAAAGCTTATTTGGATATAAGCTAAAAAGTAAGAAGAGAAAAGATGAGAAAATAAGCATAAAAAATAAGCTAAAAATAACATCAACCTTTACCAAAAAGCATCTTCATTAAACTATAATAAGCCATTACAATAAGTTGAGAATAAGCTAAAAAGATTTTACAATAAGCTAGACTAAAAAGCTAATCTATACTACTCCTACTCCTAAAATTATACTACTCTACTATGTGAATAATAAAGAAAACAAATGAAAGATATCTGTCTGCTATGCTTGTGGTTTTCATTATATAGCCTAACTGTGAAGGGTAGATTAGTCTTTTCGCAGCCTTTTCAGCTCACAACATACATTGGCAATGATTGCTTTAAACGATAATTAGTCTTTTCGCAGTCTTTTCCACTCATTTCTGCTTGCTTTAAACGATAATTAATGGCAGCCAATCATTGGCAATGATTGGTCATAAATGCCCCTCGTACCTTCAATTAATGTGTCAGCGCCGTCGCCATGTGGCGGCTTCTCATTGACCAGCCGCCAGTGACGTGGCAGGTCAATGGCCAATCAACCGCCGGTCAATGGCGGTCAACAGTGGTCGACCACCGGTCAACGAACGCCGGACCACCAGTCAACGGTGGTCAACGACGGTCAACGGTGGTGGACCACCTGTCAACCACCGTCGGACCACCGTTAACCACCGCCGGACCACCGGTCAACGGTGGTCAACCGCTGGTGGCCAACTAGGTCATGGGCCGGGTCAGGTCGGGTCTTGGGCCGGGTCGGGTCGGTTCTGCCACGTGGCACCACCTGAGTGGGCCACATGGCTCAAGGTAGAATACCACAACCAAGGCTCGAACTGAGGACCTGCTGCCTAGATACTCAAAGTGTTGCCACTTTGCCATCTGAGCTACACAAAGCCTCTATAATATTGTGTATAATAATTATATTTAAGGTGAAACTTGGTCTGGCAAATATATTATTAAAGAAAGGTTCAAATAAAGCTTTGATATTGGTTAAAATAAGAAGGCTCAAGGGGCGAGTAAGGTACCGATAGACTTGTAGTTTCGTGCTATTTCCAATGGTGTGATCGTGGAATATTACCAACTTCGTTTGAACCTCGATAAACGTGAAAACATCATCGAAAGTCACCCAAAAATTACCCTTTTTGCTTTGTTTTCAATCCTTTGTACCTGTAAGGCATAAAAACACAAACCAAACATATTTACAACATAATTACTCATATTTTAGTGTTTTAGTCTGTTTATTAGCAATTTCCGAGGTACAAATGATGTATGTTTTAGCAAACATCACTAACTGAGATGTAATAATGACAAAAAGGTTAAGGCGCGACTATAACTTTGCTTTGCCTTATATAAGCATTTGATTAAATACTAGATCATCATTCAATGTTTCAAATACCATTTTTAGATCCTCATTGGAAGAATTAACATCAAGACCAGTAACCATTGCAGACAATGGGCCCCTCTAGATATCCCTCGTTCATCTCTCCAATCTTATTCAGCACTCGAAAAGCTTTCACGATCCATAATGTTCCTTCACCCGCCTTTTAAATCCAACTCTCCTACCACCTGCATCCCAGTCCTATAAAAACTTTTGAAATTACACAACATATACGCAAAATGGGGTCTCCGAATGACGCCCTTAACGTTTTTATCTCTTTCCATATCTGACCATCATGCTATCGCATGGTATGATCGCCTTCCAAGAAATTCCATCCGCTCTTTCGACGATATGATAAGGAAATTTCTCTCAAAATATTTTCCTCCTTCAATGGTGACTAAATTAAGGAACGAGATCACAAAATTTGAACAAAAACCGCACGAATCATTATTCGAGGCATGGGAGCGTTATAAATTGTCCATTGATCGGTGTCCTAACCATAACATGCTTTTAGTTACACAAATTGATACGTTTTATAATGGTTTGACATTAAGTCATCGGGACACCATCAATGCTGCAGCGGGAGGAACTTTTATGCAAAAGACACCGGAAGAATGTTACAAGAGTTAATCCGAGAACATGACCGCTCACACAACCATTGGACACATCAACAACAAGAGACGAGACCGTCATAGAAATATCTCTTCTACTACTACTACCGAGAGTCCGGAAGTTGTTCGAAAATTGGAAATGATGAATAAGAATTTTGTAAAAATGATGAGACAAATACAAACGATCAAATCTGTTGATACGAAATGCGAGACTTGTGGTGGTCCCCATTCCTTTACCGAGTGCCCAGCCGCCGATGGCTACACTCAAGAGGCCGCTTATGCTATTACGGGTAACCACAATTTGGGGGGTAATGCCTACCAACCACAAGGTGACCGTAATTTGCTTAGCTATCGCTCGAATAATTACCTCGGACCACCCGGTTTCAATCAACTGAATGTGCAAAATAATCAAAACCAATACAATCAAAATCAAAATCAAGGAAAAAACATAAAAAATAAGAAAAAAAAAAAAAGTATTGTTTACATTTTCAAGCCCCAAATTATCAAGCACCGAACAATCAGGACAACGCGGCATAACATTCAATCAAGGAAACAACAATTATCAAGCTCCGAATTTTCAAGCCCCGAATTATCAAGCTCAAGTTGGACCTTCGAATGAGTTAACGAACTACATAAAGAGTAATGAAGCTACTTTGAGAGCAATGCAAACTCACATGACTAACATGAAGACGGAATTGCGAAATGAGTTCAAATCTATGATTGATGCAAGAACCAATAAGATAGAAAATCAAAACAATCAAATAATGAACATATTAACTAATATGCAAAATCAAAATTCCTCGAGTTCGGGATCACTTCCTAGTAATACCGTTGCTAACCCGAGAGGTGATGTGAAAGCTATTACCACCCGAAGTGGTGTTGCTTATAATGGACCTACGATTCCACCTACTCCTTCTCCTCTCCCGAAGGAAGTGGAACGTGAAACCGAGGTGACAAAGGACAAGGTGCAAAATAGAAGTTTAGGAAGTACCTGTAACACCCCCATTTTTACAATATAGCAGCGGAAGCTAATCTAGGGTATTACTTCAACAATCATAATCATAGAAAACAACTTTAAAAGAGACGTTGTTGGAAAAATTTAGTTATCATTCATTATAATCAGAGTTTTTACAAAATGCAGGTCCCAAAATCTAAAACATCATGTTTGAATGATAACAGTTCAGCCATCTTCGAGTCCATGCCACTCCGTACCGCGACTTGCTTAATTACCTGAGATAAACATGCTAAAAAGGGTCAACACAAAGGTTGAGTGAAATTCATATGTTTGAAATGTAATAATTGAATACAGGTTATTATATGGAAGTATTGGCATTACTGGGAAAATTTAACATGTAGAACATTTAATATCATGGAAACAGTATATCATGGAAAACCAGTTGAATATTATCATATGTGAAATGCAAGTCACTATAATGTAATTATTGCAACGAATACAATTATCAATGGGAAAATCAGTGTAACATTATTATTTGCACCTAAGCCCCCAATGACATCAAATACATTAACAAGAAATCACCGTAGTGATATTGGATAGGGACAGTATGTCCCCGTGGAAAAGATAACTTGCCAGTTACCTATTAGGACAAATAGTAGTGCGTTTGGCTACCCAAGCATGGTATACAAACGAAGCCGGGGGAAGAGTCCGTCACCCCCCAATAGATTTATTCACAATATTCGTTGTGTCAACTCGCAATGCAAGTAATTAATGGTTCATGATATGAAATATGGGCACTGGCAGCTACTTAGGCATAATAATATCTGAGATAGCAATACATTTAAAAACACTTACATTCATGGTTATAAATCTAGGTATCACACAGGTTTTTTATAAAGTATTCAATAAGATTGAAATAAGGGGGTTAATGAATTCATTACGCCTTGAAAAGTAATCACATTGTTATGATATATAAAGAAGTTTGTAAACAAGCTGTAATCCCCCTCGCGGGTTTACTAAAACATGTAAATAAAGTAAAGGAGAGTTATGAACTTCACCTGGTAGGTAGAAATGTAATAAATAGTTCTGAATGAAAGCTGACGACTTATCACAATCTTAACTATGAAGGTTTGATATAGTAAAATGATAGAGTAAACAGCCACGACACGCAACCTAAGTAAATATTTTGAGTCTTAAGGAAGATTAGTACTCAAGAAAACTTTAGTTTTAAGAGTTATGAGTTTGATTGAGGAGTTTGGAATTATTGTATCACCGTTCGGGCCATCATAATTCAGAAGTCATTCAGTAAACGTTTGAGGAGCTAGGGCACTTTAAATCGTAAACCCAACAACTCAGTCAGAACGTAATACCCAAGATGTGAAACCTCTTTAATATGAAGCTCCCTAGTAATTGTGGTACAATATAGCTTCCGAGAATCGTTTTAGGCGTTTTTTCAATATCTGGAAATGTTAAGCACGTCAAGCGTTAATTAAAGTTATGTCTGGTAAATTGTTGAATGTGTATTTTATACTTTTCAAAATGTTTACATTAGACCCTAAGGTTTGGAAAATTGCAAGTAGACCCCTAGGGTTTGCATTTTTACGACTTTGGTCCTTCAACTTTTATTGATATACCAAGTAAACCTTGGACTTTGAAAAGTGACATAATAGACCCCTATAGTTATAACTGTTGAAAAATGAACAATTCAGTCTTTTAGTTATAAGTTTCTGAAATCTACGATATATACCCCTTGCATGGATTATAATTACAAAATATGTCCAAATTGCCATGCAAGCTTATTTTAACATTTCAATAGACATTTATAAGTTATAATAAACTAAAATATGAAGTTTTAACATAACACAAGTTTAATTTAACGATTCGTTAAGCTAGGAAGTAAAACGGGTCAAATTAGGGTTTTAAAATGAAAACGCGCGGGTTTTAAGATTAAATTCTTTCATGACTTATCAAAGCACTTATTTTAACATTATATAAGCTTATTAGGATAGATTATAACAATAGTTTACAAGTTAGATAGGGTATAGTTTTTTATATAGTTAAGTTTCATAGATTAAGTAAAATCATGAAATTAGGTTTCGGTTGTTGGTTTTGATCAAAAAGGCATAACACTTAGGTTTTTGAGTTCAAAGCTTTATATTATGATTTTAGCAAGATCATATGAACATTATGACATTATGAAAGTAGAAAAATAAGCCTTTAGAACGGTTTGACTTATAGCTTGGAAACGGGTCAGAATCAGGACTTTTGGCTTCGTACGCCTAGAATAACGACTCTAGGGCTTCGTTTCTTGGTTTATTTTGCTTCCTTTCTGTACTTGAGACTGCTTAAGATCTATTAGAATTCATATTGAGCAATGAGTTGCTACTATGAAGGGTTATAGAGGAGGAAGTGGGGGATGAAGAAAAATGAACACACAAAGCCCCTATTTATACTTGTGCGAGTTCAAGGAGAGTAAGCAAGGCCTCATTTCTGATCTAGACACATGTACAAGCTATTATGAGATGTGTTAAGGCTAGAAAATGAGGAGTGGAAGGTCTAGGAGTTAGCTTATATTGTTGATACCTCCCTACGCTGCCGTGGCTAAAATAGGGCAAAAAATATGCACAAGGAGCTTTGAATTCTTGACTTTGGATAAGTCAAAGCTGCTTAGTAAGCTGCTACAAAGAGTCCAGAAGAGTTCTTGGGTGGTCATTTGCACATGGTAGCATTTTAAATGGGTCAAAATGAGTATGAAGTGGTTCTGGTCAGAATTGGAGCTTGACGTGTTGTTCAAGGGTTTTTCTAAGGTACATTATGTTTATAATGATTAAAGATAGATGAAATAGGTTGTTTAAGGTCTGTATTAAGGTATTACAAGATTAAGCAATTGGTTGGGTTAAAACGGGTTAAAATTGAAGAAATGGGAGTATGGGTTTAACTGGGGCTTGTTTAGGGTTTTCATAGGTTTCAAAGCTTAAAATTCCCATATGAATGCAATGTAATTGTTAATATGTGTTCATGAGCTATATAATGGATAAATTAATAGAAATTATAAGTTGGTTGAATTGAAATGGTCAAAATTGAGAAAATGAGTCGGCGGTTTTGAGATTAGGGCACAAATCTAATCCTTTAGGGGTATTCTAGCTCGAGTTTAAGGTACAATTGTTCAAGATAGTGATTGTGAAGATTTTTACCTCATTTAATGAGGTTTACAATGGCCCTTGTTTGTTATTTGGGATTAGAATAGGTTTAAAAACAATAAAGGCGGGTTAAATGAACAAATTAGGTATATTTAGGGTTTCTATGATATGTTTTACGTACAAGTGAAGTAAAATAATGAAGTGATGATGAAATAATGATTGAATAGGATTGATATGATTGTAAAATAAGTTTTTTTACAACTTATTTGAGTGTTAGGGTTTGGGTTTACATGGATAAAAGCCCAGAAATAGGTCCATGGTTTAGAAACTAGCTCGGTTTTAGGGTTTAGGGTTTTGAATTATGGTTTTGAGTGTAAAAAGATGTATGAAAGCTTATGAATAGAATAATTAGGGTTTACACATTGTATATTGAGTGTAGTAGCTTGTACATAAGTGATGGTGAAGAAATTAGAATTAAAACAGAGGTAAAACGACTATATTAGATGTCATGCTTAATGACTCGTACATTGTGCTTTGAAAACTTATACTTGACTTTGAGGGAGTTTATATTTCAAATGAAATGTTATATTACTTGTACATATTCTTTGGTATTGTGTGCATTCACTTTAGATGTTAATTCCTTCCATGAGATTAGGGTTTAGAGCATTTGATAATGGTTTAAAGCCCGTTTTGATATGATGTTGCAAATGGTACCTTATAGGAATAATGTACCTTGTAATAATGATATTATGATATTGATTTGACATGTTATGATGTTTGCTTGTCATATATGAAGACAGGATTGCCATAGATAGGTTGCGTGAGCTCGTCTACTTTAGTTATGCAAGTTACATGACATACTGAGATATTGACAATACAAGTAATGTAATAAAGCAAAAAATTTCCCCGTATAATTGTGATAATAGTAAAATAGGTTGATGAAAATTCTTGGGTTGTTATAGTCTCCACCCCTTACAGAAATCTCGTCCCGAGATTTAATTGAAAATTGTAGTGAATAGATGTAAGTACTGGGCATGACTTTAAGTTAGGCTAATCAAGGTTACAAGTTCACGTGTGTGATGCATTTATAATTATGTTACGTACCATAATTATAATTACCTCCTTTCACACGTCTACTTATTTTCCAAGACCACACCTCTTGATGATAGAAAATAGAATTTCTCCAGATCCTGATAGAACCTGGGTGGATGGAATACGTTGCGCCACTCAGATCGTAAGAAATCGTTATTCATTAACCTTTAAAAGTCAACATCAAATAAGAATGCTATCACAAGTCTTTGTCAAAATTTTCATACCTAGTGGTATTGAAATCATTTGACATTGCATAGATTCTTGTGTGTTTCCTTGTTATTACGTTGCAGAATATAGAAATTTTTTAGAATACGGAGTTCATGGAATGAGTGATGTCAAGGAATGATTATGAATTTGTAAGAGAGTTGCTAATCATGTGAGATACAGATTTTGAAATGAACAGATGATGAAGGTAATAATAAATTATGTTTAAGGGAATTATTTAAACAAATGGATTGAAAAAACTTGTTTGTTACAATGTTATAAGACTTAAGCCTACTTATTTATGATTAGTCACTGACAAAAAGAAGTAGTCCAACTCCTTTGAATCTGAGACATTATAAATTTATAGTTCAGAAGATTTACATTTCCTTAATTCTAATGAAGAAGCATTCTAATTCAATTCAATAAGATGAATCATAAATCGTCTACCTAAGAGCAAAAAAACATGATATGGTAATGATTGTAAAAATGAATTGACATAGAATGGTTAGATAATATTGAGATGTTGATTGTACTGACGCCCATATAATCGAGGATGAAAATTTATGTTGCAAAGGTATGAGGAGAGTATTTAGAGTTTGAGTATGATAGAATCGACAAATAATGTCGAGTTTTGATATCATCAGATAACAAGATGTAATGGAATCATCACTTTATTATTTCATGGATAGCTTTACATATGAATTTTACATATGAAAAAGAGTTGATACTTATGTTACATGTCTCGAGATTTGGTTGAGAGATAGAGTGATGTTTGGAAACAGAAGTTCTTAGTTCCTACAGTTTCTAGTCTGATGGCCTACTTTGTGGCAATTCTGACACCTAACAGTGCACGGTCCTGTGTGATGCAGAGTACACTTCCTACAAAGGGGATGAGGTCCATTATATCCACGGTTTCCATTAGCCTTAAAGATTTCCTGCCTTCCATTTTGCTGCTGATGGTGATAATTGTTGCGGTTGTTATTGTTACGGTTATTTGGGTAGTTATTTTTGTTAATGTGATTGTTGGAGTGATTATTGTTGTTGCGATCATTGGGGTAGTTGTTGTTGTTGGTGTTCCTTCTATCATCGATCTTTCGTTTGTGATCATTGGTTTCTTGCACAGAATTACGCTTTATTATTTGGTCCATTAGTCTGTGAGCTATGTTGGTGGCTTCTTCCAGAGTCTGAGGTTTTGAAGCAGTAACGTTTCCTTCAATGCTTTGCGCAGTCCCCGATAGAAAGCTTCCATAAGTTTCTCGAGAATTTTGCACCATGTTTGGACATATGAATGTCTTAATCTGAATCTTCTAATGTAAGTATCTTGTAGATCACATTCAGTTACAGTTAGACCATAAAATTCCCCCCCCCCCCCATCTTTCCATTTCTTGATTCTCAGTTACGAGACAGTCCTAGTTTGTTCCAGAAGCTTTTCAACTTCATTCCAGGTAATTTATTAGCTTGCTCTAATTCCAATAGGCTGGCATGTGCATCCACTAGGATAAAGGCATCATCAGTTAAAGTACCAGTAGCAAAAGTTTACTTTGATTTTCCTCAGACACATCTGAGCATCGTGAGAAAACTGATTCTGTTCATTCAAACAGCGAATAAGGCCTACAGCTCCTTCCGTACCATTATAAGCAGAAAGGTTACAGCTGATAAACACTTTGTAGTTCCCATTTACAGCATAGTCCAAGTATAGATTGTATGGGATTACAAGCACTTGCTAATGGCAGCACTCTGTGCTTCCACGGCTGTAGTAAGATTAGGCAATCATTTGTCGATGGCATCTAAAGTTATGCTGGTGTACGGATGTTTAACGTCCTTGTTGGGAGCCATTCTTATCAACTATAAGAAAAACATGTATAAGAAAGACATCACAGTAAGAAAGGTAATACTTTAAAAGAAAATGTGATGCTCAAAAATGCTAGAAAAATCTTATTTTTGGATTTTAAGCACTTAGAAGTTATGGTATGATTCATGAAGACGGAGATAATGATACAAATGATGGAGATGATGATGGAAGAGAGAGATAAGTTGGAAACAATAAGGTATGAAACGGGATTTCCTTTATAAATAACTTGCCTTTTTACTGTAACCATAAGTCCAAGAATTTAACAAGCGTTTTTATTTATACCACACATCCCGTGGCTTAGGATAAAGCTATAACTAGTTTAAGAGTTTGATGATTTTGAGCTGGTAGATGACATCCTAAAGATCTTCCTGATTTGTTTGGTGATAAGCTTGGGTTTTCTCAATGATTTGTTCAAGATCGGAATTCCCTGTAATGAGCAAAGGCAATCTTATCCTTTTGCCCTAACCGCTTCTTTTGAAGTTTGATAATCTGAGTATGGATTTCTGAGTTCGGTCCTTTATTTTGCGCTATTTCTCAGTATGATCATACTATCATACCGTCCTTCTTCATCTCTCGATGAGGGTGAAGATAGAGTTCATCTAAGTAATTCCAAAATATCTTCAATTTGTCCCTCATAGATTTTCAAATACATCTTAATGGACATTTTCCCTATTTCAAATATCTAAGGTGGGGTAGGAGTATAAACTGAGAGAGATGGTGATACCAAAATCAATAGGATTGATTCCGGATGAATTATGATAACGTAGTTAGAGAAGTAGATGAAGAGCGAACAGATTCCGATTCTTAGGTGGAAATAGTTCTTCAGAATAAAAAATATCGAGGATCAAATAGTAGCGATGGTGGTAATACCGGAGATGGATCAAAATACTGGTGAGTACAATAGTACCTGGTGATTTAATAGGTAATTCCTTAGCTAAAATGCTTGTACGTCCTTCAAACAAGGATTATTATAGAAAGATGAGAATACTGGTGGGATCATATTATCTGTAGAGTTTTTTGAAGAGTTAAAAGAACTGCTTCCTGATGAAGCTGGGAAATAATCCGATGAGACCAAAGTATAGTTAAGAATATTCATAGAGGAAAAAGCAGATCCCAATAACGCAGTAGAGTGGTTGGGAGATAGATATATCGTTCTAATTAACAACCTAGCTGTAAAATAACATAATTATTTATGTTATAGTATAAATAGAAATATATTATATATATAAAATACATACTTGTTCTGGAATGTAGTGGCACGGAGGACTTTGATGGCTGAAAAAGAAATGTGGTTATAGTTAAGGTTTTTGACCTTGTTCTCTATAACCATGGCGCTGATACCAATCTGTAACACCCCCATTTTTACTAAAATAGTAGGCGGAACTAATTGGGGTAATACTTCATGGATACAACAATCATAAATCATATAGAAAACAACTTAAAAGAGACTTGTTGGAAAAATGTAGTTTATCATTTCATTAAAAACAGAGTTTTTACAAATGCAGTCCCAAAATCTAAAACATCATGTTTTGAATGATAAACAGTTCATGCCGGGTCCCCCCCATCTTCGAGTCCATGCCACTCCGTACCGCGACTTGTTCAATTACCTGAGATAAACATGCTAAAAGGGTCAACACAAAGGTTGAGTGAAATTCATATGTTTGAAATGTAATAATTGAATACAGGTTATTATATAGAAATATTGGCATTACTAGGATAATTATCATGGAGAACATTTAATATCAATGGAGATACAGAAATATCATGGAAAACAGTGAATATTATCTTATGGTTGAATCAAGTCACTATAATGGAAAAATTGGCAACGAATACAATTATAGGAAAATCAGGGTAACATTATTAATGCACCTCTAAGCTCATGACATCAATACATTAACAGGGAAATCACCGTAGTGATATTGGTTAGGGACAGATGTCCCCATGGAAAAGGTAACTTGCCAAGGTTACCTATTAGGACAAATATAGTGCGTTTGGCTACCCCAAGCATGGGTATACAAACGGGAGCCGTCACCCCCAATAGATCTATTCACAATATTCGCGTTCACTCGCAATGCAAGTAATTAATGATTCATGATATGGAAATAATGGCACTGGAAGCTACTTAGGCAATAATATATCTGGGTAGCATACATTTAGAAAACACTTGCATTCATGGTTTATATCAGGTATCACAAGTTTATAAAGTATTCAAAAGATTGAAATATGGGGTTATGAATTCATTTAAGTCTTTGAAAAGTAATCACATTGTTATGAGTATATAAAAGAGTTTGTAACAAGCATGTATCCCCCTCGCGGGTTTATAAAACATTCAAAAGATTGAAAAGCGAGGCTATGAACTCACCTGATAGGTAGATGTAATAAATATTCTGAAATGAAAGCTGACGAACTTATCACAATCTTAACAGGGAAGTTTGATATAGTAAATGATAGTAAACAGCCACGTCACGCAACCTGAGTAAATATGTTGAGTCTTAGGAAGATTGTACTCTAGAACTTTAGTTTTAAGAGTTATGAGTTTGATTGAAGAGTTTGGAATTATTGTATCACTGTTCGGGCCATCATAATTCAGAAGTCATTCAGTAAACGTTTGAGGAGCTAGGGCACTTTAAATCGTAAACCCAACAACTCAGTCAGAACGTAATACCAAGATGAAACTCCTTAATATGAAGCTCCCTAGTATTGTGATACGATATAATCAGTTTTAAGCGTTTTAATCAATATCTGGAAATGTTAAGCACGAGAAGCGTTAATTAAAGTTATGTCTTGTAAGGTTTTAAACATGATTTTATACTTTTTCAAAATGTTACATTTTAGACCCTTGAGTTTGAAAAGTGGCAAAATATACCCTTGGGGTTTGCACTTTTACGAGTTTGGTCCTTCAAGTTTAAAAGATATACCAAGTAAACCTTGTACTTTGGAAAGTGACATAATAGACCCTTATAGTTATAACTTTGATAAAATGACATTTTCAGCCCCTTTAGTTATAAGTTTCAGAAAGTTACGATATATACCCCTTGCATGGATTATAATTACAAAACATGTCCAAATTGCCATGCAAGCTTATGTTAACATTTCAAAAGATATTTATAAGTTATAATAAACTAAAATATGAAGTTTTAACATAACGCAAGTTTAAATTAACGATTCGTTAAGCTAGGAAGCAAAACGGGTCAAATTAGGGTTTCAAAACGTAAACGCGCGGGTTTTAAGTTCAAATTCCTTCAATAATCAATAAAGTGGTTATTTTAACATTAGTTAAGCATGCTAGGATAGATTATAACAATATTTAATCATTATAACATTTAGTTTTAAGAAAAATGCGAAATTAGGGTTTCGGGTGTACGGTTTTGGATCAAAATGGAAAATGAGCATGAATTGAGTTATGAAACTTTAACAAGAGTATATTTAGGATCATATGAACATTATAAGGGTGTAGTAACAGAAGTAGAACATCCAGAACCTGGGTTTGAGCTTATTGCTTAGAAACGGGTCAAAATTGGGACTTTTAGCTTCGTACGCCCAGAATAACGACTCCGGGGCTTCAAGGCTTCAAAGCTTCGCTTACTTGATCTTCTTAGATGATCCTAGGATCAAATGGAGCAGAGAATAGTTGCTCACTTGGGTTATAGAAGAGTAAGTTGGGTGCGAGTTTAGAATGAAGGTTTTAAGCTCTATTTATACTTGAACAAGACCAAAGAGGCTAAGGAAAGTTAGAGACCAGGCCATGGACATGTAGAGCATCTAGTAACTGAGGTGGGGAGGCTATGTAGTGATTTAGAAAGGCTAGAATAGTAGATTGAATTGTTGGAGGTCCTAGATGCTTGCCACGGCTGAAATGATCACAAAGAGGGAGATGTGGCTTTGATTTTGACCATGGGAAAGCTATAGCAGGTGGGTGAGCAGCTTGAGGGCACATAGGAGTGATTCATGAAGGTGCTTGCACATGGGAAGAGTTTTAAATGGGTAAAAATGCAATGAAACAGGCCGCGGGTCTGTTTTGGATTCGGGTTGGATTTTAAGCTTAAATTTTGTATGTACTTGGTCATTGATGATAGATTATGTATTGTAAGACTTGTGTTATGAGTTTATATCAGTTTTCAATCAGTGGTTCGGGATTTAAAATGAGAAATTACCCTAAGAGATACTTTCAATGTATCATATAAACTCATATGTATCATATGAACATTATGAGTTTGTATGTACAAGTAATATAACATCTCATTTGAAATATAAACTCCCTCCAATTCAAGTATAAGTTTTCAAAGCACAATGTACAAGTCATTGATGTACAATATCCAAAATAGCCGTTTTACCTCCGTTTTCCTAAGTAATCTTGTACAATCTATTAAGTACAAGTTATAAGCAAGTCATGCATTTCATTTTCAACCTATATTTATTCTCATTTCATAATTTCACAAGAAATCCGAGTTAGAAACCCTAAACCGAGCTAAATAATAAATCCTGACCCGTTTATAAATTATTATCCATTTTAAACCTCAACCAACACTCAAATAAGTTGTAATAACTTATTTTACAATCATATAAATCCTATTCAATCTTTATTTCATCATTACCTCATCATCTTATTTCATTTGTGCGTAAAACAAATCCAAGAAACCCTAAATGTACCTAATTGGTTCATTTGACCCGTTTACTCATTTCTAACCATTTTAATCCCAAACAATCAACCAAGAGCCATTGTAAACTCATAATATGAGTTTACAAAACATTATTTATCATTATTATAGCAATGTACAAGGAATCAAAGCCTAGAAAAACCTAACAAATCCAATATAAACCCTAATCCAACCCACGGCTTCATTATCTCATTTCGACCTATTTTAACCTAAACCAACATTCAATTCTCATTTATAATCCTTAATACAAGGTCCAGGGTCAGTATTCTATCATCTTAGATCCATTACACACGAATTATAAGCATGAAAAGACAAGAAAACCCTAATTGCACCCACCTTCATCTTTCTATAACCCATTTGGCAGCAATCCTTTGCTCCATTATAATCCTAGGATCATTAAATAAGATCAAACAAGCGAATCTTTGAAAATTTGAAGCCCCGGGAACAAGATACAAGGCGTACGAGTGGAAATACTACCCGAAACGACCCATTTCCACCATTTTTGCTCCTTGAAGCTCAAACCCAGGTTCTAGATATTCTACTTCTGCTCTTACACTCTTATAATGTTCATATGATCCTAAATATACTCTTGTTAGTTTTCCATTTTGATCAAAAACCATACACCCGAAACCCTAATTTTGCGTTTTTCTTAAAAATAAATGTTATAATGATTAAATATTGTTATAATCTATCCTATCATACTTAACTAATGTTAAAATAACCACTTTATTGATTAATGAAGGAATTTAAACTTAAAACCCGCGCGTTTACGTTTTGAAACCATAATTTGACCCATTTTGCTTCCTAGCCTAACGAATCGTTATTTTAAACTTGCGTCACATTAAAACTTCATATTTTAGTTTATTATACCTTATAAATATCTTTTGAAATGTTAAAATAAGCTTGCATGGCAATTTGGACATGTTTTGTAATTATAATCCATGCAAGGGGTATATATCGTAACTTTCTGAAACTTATAACTAAAGGGGCTGAATATGTCATTTTATCAAAGTTATAAATATAGGGGTCTATTATGTCACTTTTCAAAGTCTAAGGTTTACTTGGTATATCTTTTAAAGTTGAAAGACCAAAGTCGTAAAAATGCAAACTCTAAGGGCTTATTTGCAATTTTCCAAACCCTAGGGTCTAAAATATAACATTTTGAAAAAGTATAAAATCATATCCAAAACATTACAAGACATAACTTTAATTAACGCTTCTCATGCTTAACTTTTCCAGATATTGAATAAAATACTTAAAACCGATGATGTATCACAATACTAGGGAA
>BQNB010118321.1:0-19169 GCA_026074375.1 Tanacetum coccineum | reverse complement strand
CAATGACAAAGGCTCAAAGTCAAGATCACAAAGCATGAAGGAACAAGCTTACAACAAAGAACAAGGAGAAAGACCAAGACTACATGAGCTTAACGACAAAAGCAATCTCATTATCTCATGAAGGAGTGTCATCATTGAACTCACTTCGGGGGAGATTGTTAGCCTCAAAATATTGAGTCGAACATGAAGTTCGTTCATTATGTATTTAAGTCTCGGTCAATCAATTAGTTAACGTTGTAATAGGAAAGTATCGGGAATCAGGCTTGACAGTTAATCTAATATTGTATATGTTTTGGGTTTAATCCCAAGCAAAACCCGAGCCCGGGTCCTAGTCAAATATCCCGATCGTCACTTTAAGTGTCGGGGTATATATATACCTTTTCCACCAAGGAAAAGGAAGTAGTTGATTTCATAATAAACATTTCACTTTTCTATTTTCTCTCCCATCTCACTCTCTCTCTTCTTTCTCTCTCTAGGAAATCATCTCACTTTCTTTCTCTAATTTCTTGATCTAGATCCGTGTATGATATGAAGTGTATGTGTTAAAGGGATCCTACATTTATGTTTATGAGTTCTGAAACTCAAGTGTAGAGGTGCAATTATAAACCCTAAGTCATGTATTATTTATGTTTCAGTAGATGGCAGGGGAAAAGTGTAAAAAATAGAAAAAAAGTGAAAAGAAAAAAAAGAAAAAGAAAAAGAAAATCGATATATATAAGGGACCATTCAACACAGAACCACTTTTTTGTACAGAACCTACAAAACCACTTTTGGACAAATAGGAATTTTATATTAATAAATAATTTTGTTTAAATAGAAAGGGTATAATAGTAAAATGCATTTTCACCTTCTTTTTAAATTTTATTGATTAAAAAACGTTTTTTAAACCCTTTAATTTTCATAATTAAAAAAATAATATTATTTTTAAATTCTATATTTTTTTCAGCATACATATTTTCAAAAAAAACTAGTGCATATATGTTTTTCTAATATTGTTAATTTCATATGTTTTTAGCGCGTATTTTTTTTGCGTATAATGGTAATTGCACATATGTTTCTAGTGTACATTATTTAATCTTCAAATTTTATAACCAAAAACATAAACACATACATGTAACCTCTAAATTAACAAATCAAGAACATAAATATCATTATTTTTGTTTGATATCAAATAAAATACAATTCAATACAAAAGTATTATCAAAATCATTACAACATATATGCACGTCTTCTAAAAATATATATGCATGCCTTCAAAAAAACATATGTGCACGCTACGCTTTCTCATCATATTAATTAAAACGTATGTGCACGTCTTCCAAAAACATGTATGTTTCAGGTGACCACATAAACATTACATGCCCGACTTCAAAGAACATATATGTACTTTCAGTATTTCCTCAAATTCATTATAATAAATGTGCATGTCTTCGAAGAAGATATTTACACGCCTGGAAAAAATGTATAGTTCCAGTTTCATAAAATCCAATCCCATTTGATTGAGTCTACAAGAACACAAACATACATGTATTTAAATAACTGATTGAAAAATTAATAAAGCATATATATTCCAATAAAACAAAACACAATCAAGTTGGACAGAAAATGTAGAATTAAGATAAAACAGGTGATTATTTTGACCCATTATCACAACTAATTTGGGTTGTATTTATCTTAAACATGTCAAATTGGGTCAACACTTCAAATCACCGTTTATCTATGAAAACAACAAAATCTAATTATGCACTGTATTTTCACCATCATTGGATTAAACAACTCACATATCAAGATCTCTAATAAACCAATTCCAACCGATCAATGGAATTATGGAGTTAACTGATGTCACAAAAATGATTCATCACAAATATCTAAAATGATTCAAAAGACATTGCCTTTATCTTTTTATCTTCCAACAAACAATATCAGGGAATTAAATAAAGAATAGAAATCTACCTTTGCACATATTCAAAGATATAACTCTTAATCGATAGTCTCGATCAGTCACCAAAAAAATTAATAAATCATTTTATAAATTCAAAACGAGAGATTATCAAGTGGGGCAACAATTACTATGAGATCTTCGGTTTTTGTTTTCGATTAGTCACCACCGCGTGACCTTCCTTCTTAACGGCGACATCTCTCTTCACCACCACACACATGTGGGGCAACAATTGCTATGGAATTAATATTATGTGATTTTCAGTTTAGAGATGAAGAAAGAGAGAGCAAAAAAAAGCGGCGGTTTTTTTTTATGTGAGAGAGAAGAAGATGAAAGTGATAATTAATAAAATTAATATCATGATACCTTAAATAAGTCCTTAAATTGTGGATTGTTTTTTGAAAATTAAATCATTAAAATTCCTTAAATGTCCTTAGTCTATTTACAACAGTTTTTAAACATTTTTTTAATTACAAAATTGACACAAATTATCTCATCCATTCATAGTCTAATTTATTGGTTAAAAATTAGTTTTGTAAGTTCTGTAAAAAAATGGTTTTGTATTGAAAATCCCAATATATATATATATATATATATATATATATATATATTGGCTGAACAGCTCGGAGGGGGGGGGGTTAAGAAATAGAGATAAAAAAGTATGCAAAAGAATTTGGCACTCCATTGCAAAGTATTTCAAGAAGCTCTACAAAACTACAACAACAAACCTTCGAACTTCTTCAAACTCCAGGAACAAGACTGAAGATACCACACCAAGGTATAACAACGATAATCAGTCAGGGCAGTTTGGGAATCAAAGGACAATGACAGTTGTTGGGGCTAGGGAAACTGTAGGAAGTCAGGTAGTGCAACAGAATGGGATACAGTGCTTTAACTGCAAGGGATTTGGCCACTATGCAAAGGAATGCAGGAAGCCAAAGCGTGTTAAAGACTACTCGTATCACAAGGAAAAGATGATGATGTGCAAACAAGCTGAGCACGGTGTTCCACTGCAAGCTGAGCAAGCTGATTGGCTAGCGGACACGGATGAAGAGATTGATGAACAGGAATTGGAAGCACATTACAGTTTCATGGCAAAGATTCAGGAGGTCTTACCTGAAGAATCCAGTTCTACTGATCAGCCATTGGAACAGGTACAAAACCATGATGAAAATAATGTGTTTGCAAAATTAAAAGACGGAACATTCTGTGCACCTGAATCCTTTATTGACACATGTGTTTTGGAGACAGATTGATTGAAATGTCACTCCTGATTTCATCAATTATATGTAATAATGATAAATAAGGTTGACCAAAATGCTGTTGAAATGTGTTGATGAGCTTGCTGCGCTAGCTTAATTTAATTGCAATTTAACTCTTGATCTGAGGTAACAAATGATTTTAAAGCAATTAAAGAAAGCAAACGCGTCATTGACTCAAGAAATGGAAGAGTACAAAACTAACCTTGATGAGACTAATAGAGCTCTAGGGGAGGCTACTAGTTGTCGGGATAGTTGTCTGATTGCACTTCAAAACAAACAGAATGAGTTTGAGAAGTACAAAGCCTTTAATGACCGGACGATTGATTATGACATTCTTCAAACAAAGTTAAATGAAACTCTAGGGGATATTAGATCTAAATGGCATTGAAATTTAAAGAAGGTTAAAGACAAAGAGCCTATGAAATTTCAGTTCTCAATCAAAAACACGATGAGTTAGTCAAAAAGAGTCTTTTAACTAAGTCACAATTTGAAGGTCAACTCAAAGAGAAAAGTAAGGTCATTTCGGATTTAAAGGTTAAGGAAGGAAGAGATATTGACAAAATGATTTCAAATGGGACAAACAAATTAAGTTTTTGAATGAAATTCTTTATAAAGCAGTCAATCAATTCCGAACATTCAATATGTTAGACCCAAATGCGAAACATTTAATGGTTTGACTCAACATTTGCTATCCTAATGTACCTCAAGATAGCTCAATCTTATTTATGGAAAAACTGTTGTATGAGATCCCATATGATACTTCTGATCATGCAAACAGATTTTGCCCCAATGGGGAAGAGACAGTGACTCTTGAAAAGGAGAGTAGATCAAAATTGAATATGACACAGAAATGAAACCAACTGATTAACATATCAAAACAGTCCTTTATGAAATTTCATAAACACCATCCATGAACCTATCTTGATTCAGTTGGAACGCGCTTAAGAAGTAGGATTGACAATGTGGAGAAAAAAGTTTGTTAGGACAAAGCCTATACCATTGCTATAAAACAGTTGCTTTATACCCGTATCAAAATCCATTAAGTAAAAGTAGACAGCTTACAACGAAATGACTAACTACTTTATTCATTTTTGAACGATTTGCTGAACAAGCTTGGGCTAATCCATACTAGGAGTTCTTTTACGTAACCAACTGCTCCTGATAGGAAGTTTTGATAAATTCATTATTGATGCTTTTCAACAAAACTATAAATGACAGTTATTTGTTTTGTTCATGACTAAAAAGAAATGATGAAGACTTTGAGTAGTTGAATCCCTTGAAAAAGGAGATTGAAGGACTTGATCTGAAAAGGCTGATTTTTCAAACTATATGATCCTACTTCTCGATGAGTGTGGTGTCTAGGATGTTATATGTTATATTTGACCTTTCTGTCTGATTTATATGACATACTGATTATACAATGCTTAGATCTTTCACAAGGTCAAAGAATGTGAATGTCTTGCACAAAAGCTTTAGAAACTAATGAATCTGTTAACAAGAAGTTCATTTAATTGTTAAAAAGTTTTTCTAAACTTAAAATAGAAACACTCGATTTCTCTTGAACTTGCTTTTACATCAATGTAAAGAACAAATGAAAAACAACTCAGTTTGCAAGAAAACAAATCAATTGATTTCGGAAAAGAAACGTGAAACAAATATCCATGAAATGAGGATTTGAAAGCTCAATTGCAGACATGAACATAGCATTAAGTGTGTTAAAGATACTCATGTGAAATAGATAAGGAAAGTCTGTGGATACTTAGTTTGATAACCATCTTTTGTTCGACACAAATGACTCAACGGATTCAAAAACCATCAGTTTTAGGAAATGCTCCTTTTTCAAATTCTCCTGAAATGGAAGTTTTTCAAACGAAACAGGTCGGTTTAATAAAACTAATGTGGTCGGAGGTTTGTTTATACAGTCACTCAAAAGAATTTGCTCTGAATAGAAACAAGCGGAAATATCATGAATACGATTACACCTGGGAATGTATAAGATTTTCACTAGCACAACACAAAATAGATGAAACTCCGTTACTCATGCTTCTGGAAAACTAATCCTCACGTGTTCTACATTACAGGAGTTAAATCACTCTTACTAGTGTTAGAGACCACAGCTTAAGTGCTATCAAGTTAAAGATAAGGTCGTGACAAACCAATTAGCTCAAGTGTAGTTTACAAAGTAGGAAGTAGAGACCACATAGATTTCTCAGTATTTCTATTGAAAACAAAATCTTTTAACTACGTACTAATGACTGTTCAAATTCCAGAACTTCGAATGTGTATGTGTTTGTGTTGAATTGGAAATGTGTGTTTAATTTAATCACTGATGCTTGTTTTCTAAATACTTGAATGAGTGAATGCTAGAATAAGAAGCCTTAAATTAGTGCCTATTAGTGCTAGTAACACCAAAGAGAAAAATGAACATATCTGTAGCACCACCCCTAAGAAAACAGTTTTGCATAGATACCACTATTTAGAACCCAGAGTACTTTAGGAGTTGTATGAGAATACAAATAAGCATGGAATGGTGGATAGGAAAAGATAATGGCAATCAGATACAATATGGACACAAACGGTCACCTTCTAGACTAGTCTTAAATGGAAACAAGGGTAAATCTTTAGTTAATGTTCGTCTTAGGTGGATTCCACAAGAAGTTACAACTCTTACATGGGCTAAGGTTGAAGTGAAAACCACACATGTGTTTAAATGTAGTTATCCACTATATTCATGAATGCAACACACTTTGGGTTTATTGGAAGGTTCATAATTCATATGGTCAAAAAGCAACAAGAATTGACTTAAATGCAGTACAACTATACAATGCAAAGCAGGAAAATCTCAATGTTGTTGCGGAAAATGTTGATATCTAAGAAAAACAGTCGCAGCATGGTTCACAAAAGATGCGATACAATCAAAATGTAGTTTGAATCACAAGCAGTTCAAGCCGCGGTCTATCAATGTCAATTTATGTTGACAAAACAGCAACAAACACTAAAAATTCAGAACCTCCGACCACAAATACAATGGCATCTGCTATAAATAAACATATCAGGCCCCGTTTCCTCAATGTTCAAAGGACGTTTTGAACACGCAGTTCCAAAGTTCGGTTTCTTCATCAATTGACTTCTGATTCATAAGTTTAGAACTCGGAATTCTCGTCCACAGCTATGAACAGTCAAGTTCAAAGCGGGTTCCAAAAGTTGTTCCTTAAGCAAAGCAAGACAAGATACATCACGAAATGGTTGGATATTTACTATTCCTCCCATCACATAGCAATGCTGTGGACAACAAGTAAATATATATAAATAACAAAATACAATAATTACAAAAATACAAAATATATATAAATACAAAATCAGAAAAACAATAATTTTCCAAAAAGATTCTTCTGACATTGTCTCTTGGTATTCGTAACATTTACGTGCTTCAGAATTGTCGAAAATAACATTGACCGGGTGTGTAAATGAAGTTCGAGCGAGAGTTTCCAAATAGTTTCAAAACATGTCATTTCTATTTTAGTGGCTTATGTGCCAAAAATTTCAGTACATTAACCCGACTTTAAATAAAGGAAAGTTTTATAACTTATAACTCAAACGAGGAAAATTTAACGTATCTGGTCTTCGAGTTGTTCTTACAAGACATTCAATGTTTTTAGCTCAAGAAAAAGGGTAGTGTACGGTTTAAGTGTGCTTACCCTTAGATTAGAGGAGAAGTCCTCTAACATGGTTTTAAAAAGTGAAACACAATTTTTCAAGAATTCTCGATGACAAATTCATTATATTCAAATTATGTGTTAAACACTCATCCCTCATAATGTTTTCAAAAGATACATTTTTCAATGCGTCCTATTTTTGAGGGGGGGGGGGTTCGAATAAACAAAGTTTTAATGTTATTGTATTCATCAAAAACGACAACTCTTTGTATTCAAAACATTATCAAATGTTCCAACCTCTTCATGCTGATTATATTATCTCCCCCACATATTTAGACATATTTTAACTCACTAGGTATTTCAAACACTAGTGTTTATTATTTAAAATAAGGGGAGAAATTGTAATGAAAATATGATCTAATTCGGGGGGGGGGGTGGGGGGGGAACCTCGATATGCTGAAAAGTAAGAAAAGGTTTTATGGTTCGATCTTACACCCAACAACATCTTAATTTCACAACGATTCTGAGGTCATAAGGTGGTTAGGTTAGGAATCAATCCTATGATCCAACCAAAACCGAAGGATCTACCCAGGAAAACCAAAAGTTAGAAATAGCAGTACCTTAGTATGATTGGAGATGAATGTATATAGGATAATGCGGACAAAGATAGAGCTAACAATGGAACATCACTACAGTGTTTGTAATGACGTCTGGTAAAGCATGAAGGCGTTGAAGAATGAAAAAGAAATGTATGGATAAAGCATGTAAACAAAGAAGCCCTTCACACAACTTAAGGCAGAAACCAGGTCAATACATATGCTGTCAGAATCACATGTTGATTGTTGACATTGAAGACGACATCATGGACCTAGTGATGCAATGCACAACCCTCCCCAGACATTCGGGTTTCTCTCAACAGAAACTTGTCTCATTTGTCACGGAGATACCGTTATCTATGACTTCTCATTCTGAGATCGTTGATTTGTATAGGTGGCAATATGTCAAGCCTTGAGTACTAAAACCAAAACGCACTAATCGAGTCTAGAGCCAAGAGATCAATCTAAATCTCGTCAGGACACATTCCATTACAAACACTTGTTGAACATCATCAAGTTCACAAGCTGTTAACAAGAGTCCTACGCAATATCCTTGTGATATTTTTCAGAAACATCTGAGTGATACTTTTAGTATTCAAAATGATAGTTGGTAATCCTGCTTGAGTCAAACCTCAAAACAAGCTCTCGGTAGGTGACTTAAGAGATTCTATAGGAATCAAACTTTGTGACATGCTGGATATCGTTTTGGCTCCAGTAAATGAATCTGTCGGTTGATGAATTTTGATAAAAGCTTTAAAAATCCCGTTGGTTACAAAAACGCTTTTAAAAGTATTATGGTCGATTGATTTTCAAATCAATTTTCTCGATTATCACTAATGTAAACCTGAAAGGTTAAATCGGTGCGTGACGGTTTTCCCCAATCAACCAAGTCGACTTCATTACCACATGTTCATGCTCATTCTACAAAGACAATCTATCATGAAAGCTCAAGATTTAAAGACAAAGACTTCCGCAAATTTACGTTGATGACATTATTTTTGGTTCCACAAACCCTAAATTTTCAAAACGTTTTGAAAAATTAATGCACGGTAGATTTGAGATGTCCTTAATGGGGGAAATGAAATTATTTTTAGGAAGAAAGCTTTTTGAGACATGCTGCATGGATTGGGGGGAAGTTAATCCAACTCATGCATACTACAATGGTTCCTGTACAAGTAAAGACACTGAAGATCCAAGCTGGAGTACAAGTTTCAAGACCAGGAAAACTCAGAAGACATCTTCAGCTTTGGAAGCGCTTTAGAAGACTTTATTTGTGTTGTATTTGTACCTGATAGGAACATTGTAAGTAATTCTGTATGTCCGCATATTGGGGGAAGATTGTTAGCCTTAAAATATGGTGACATACATGGAATTATAGTAGTTTATTTATAGCGTGACACGTAGGGATTAATAATGACAAGCTACGATAGTTATGTGTCATTAGGACTATAAATACTCCCTCCATACTTCCATGGAGGGGGAGAAGTTCACTTTTGTAAAAGTGAGTGTGTGTGTCTTCCTTATATCTCTCTGAAGCACACACACAACTAACTCTCTAATCACTCTTCCTTTTTTCTTCCTCTCTATTTTCTCTCTATCTCTTTCTCTATTCTCTTAATAAAATGGCTCGATTTCTATTTCACTTAATCCGACCTCCGGATCTTGTTCATGTGGTGATCAGTTCAAGCCTCGGTCATCAATGTCTAATGATGTTTGAACAAATCAGTTCAAGCCTCGGTCATCAATGTCTAATGACGTTTGAACACAACAGTTCAAGCCTCGGTCGTCAACGATAAATGGTGTCTGCTGAAAATAACACTTCAGGCCCCGTTCCTCAATGATAAAATGATGTCTGTTCACATCAGTTCAGGCCTCGTTCTTCATCAAATGACTTCTGATCATAACCGTTCAGAACTCGGAATTCAAGACCACAGCAATGAACAGTCAAGTTCAAAGCTGGTTCCAAAAGTTGTTCCTCTAGCAGTCAAGACAGCTACATCACGACAAGAGTTGGAATTACTATTCCACCATCATATAGCAATGCTGAGGACAACAGGTATATATATACAAATACAAAATCTGAAAAATAGAAAATTTCCAAAAAGAATCTTCTCGACATGTCTCTTGGAATCGATAACATTTACGTGCTTAGAAATGTCGATTAACATTGACACGGGTGTGTAAATGAAGTTCGAGCGAGAGTTTTCAAATAGTTTCAAAACATGTCATTTCTAATTTTCTAAATGGCTTATGTGCAAATATCAGTACATAACCCGGACTTCAAATAAAGGAAGGTTTATAACTTATCCTCACAACGAGAAAATTAACGTTTCTCGGTCTTGAGCTATTCTTACAAGACATTCAATGTTTTTAGCTCAAGAAAAAGGATAGTGTACGTTTCAGTGCGCTTACCCTTAGCGTTAGAAGAGAAGTCCTCTAACATTTGGTTTTTTCAAAAAGTTGAACACAATTTTTCAAGAATTTCTCGATGACAATTCATAATCTTTCAAAATTGTGTGTTCAACACTCCATCTTTCAAGGGGGAGTTTTTCGAAAAACAACATTTAATGAGTTTGGATACATCATCTCACGACCATTCTTATGTATTCAAACCATTCCCAAAAAGTCTCTTAATAACAACAAGATAATAATGACAATTCAATAGAATGATAGTTATAAGATGACTAAGTGTTCAACCTCAATTTTATATCGATTTTACAACTTGGTACCATAGTTTTTGGTGTCAAACATATGTAAAATTGAGGGGGAGCAAGATGACACAGTTCCAAATAATTCATGCTAAGCTTCAACGTTTTTCCCCATGGCCTTTCCAAGACAAATTTTAATCACACAGTATTTCAAAATCATATCTTATACCCCAAAACATCCTTAATTTCACGACGATTTGAAGTCATAAGGTGAGTTAGGCGTACAGAATCAATCCTATGATCGCAACCAAAAACCGGTGATCTACCCAATATGATAATCCACAGATTAGAATAGCAGTCCGTAGTATGATTGGAGATGAATGTATATGGGAATATGCCGACTAAAGAATGAGTTAAACACTGACACCATCACAACAATGTGTTAGTCTTGACGTCTGTAAGGCATTGAAGGCGAGAAGAATTAAAAAGAAAATGTATGGATAAAGGGCCTTAAGAAAGAAGCCCTCCACAAAACTTAAGGCAAGAAACCGGGTCACTACATCTGCTATCAGAATCACAAGATGATTGCTGGTAATAAAACGACAATCATGACCCCAGTGATTGCAAATGCACAACGCCTTCCTTCCCACCATTCGGGTTTCTCTTAAACAGAAAACTAGCTCATTTTGTCACGGCGAGAAACATCACGTTATCAATGACATCTCATTCCGAGATGTTGATATTGAATAGGTGGTCAGTCTGATTCTCCCATGGCCTCCTGAGTACTAAATCCAACTAATGCAAACTAATCGAGTCCTAGAACCAAGACTCAATCAAAATCTCGTTAAGGAACACATTCCATTTCAAACACTTGTTGAACATCATCAGGTCACGAAGCTTTATCAAGAGTCCTAAAACGCAATATCATTGTGATCTTTGCGCCGAACATTCAGAGTGATACACTTTAGTATTCACAATGACGAATGGAAATCCTTCCAGTGTCATCATCAAACAGCACTGCGGTAGGTGGCTTGCGAGATTCTATATGAATCAAACTTGTGACAACTGGATATCGATTTGGTCCAGTAAATGAATTGACGGTTGATGAATTTTGATAAAAACCACCATGTCACATCCTCGATGTGTTATCAAAAACTCTTAACGAGTGACTCACGATTTGATTTTCAAATCAATTTTCCTCGTTTCACACTAAACGTAAACATGCAGGTCAAACGGTGGTAACGGCAACCTCAATCCCATCAACATGCTCAATCTACGAAGATCATACAATCTAGAAAGCTCAAGATTTAAAGACAAAAGACTTCCGCACAACTCTGATTTGAAGCTTCAAGATAATGCCAAAGTATGACAGGTTGGGTCCAAAAGAACACAAGATCGACAGATGGCAAAGAACGATAAAGACAATGACAAAAGGCTCAAAGTTAGATCGCAAGCATGAAGGAAACCAAAAGTTACAACAAATAACGAAGACAAAGACCCAGGACACTCGAGCTTAAACGCCAATAGCAATCTCACTGATCTCATGAGGAGTGTCATCAATGAACTCACTCGGGGGAATTGTTAGCCTCAATTTTTATTTGAGTCCAATAAAGGAAGCTCGTTCCCGTGTTTCCAAGACTCCACACATCGGGGAGATTGTTAGCCACTCAATTTTATTGAAGTCGACACAAGGAAGCTCGGTCCACATCTAACGCTAGGAGCTTCGTCTTTAAATTATTAATGTTGTAATTAAATCTTATCTGGGAATCGGCTTCGATAGATAATCTAATATTGTATAAGTTTTGGGTTAATCCCAAAGCAAAACCCGAGCCCGGGTCCTAGTTATATATCCCGCGCGTCCATTAAATTTGGTTTAGGGGTATATATATATTTAGATATTTTCTAAAATATCTAAATATATATATAAGCCTATGGTAATTTATATGCTATGACAGGTAATGAGTGTTAATTTTTAGTTTTCCATAGTTGTTATAATTATTATACAACCGAGTAAAATAGATAATCCCAAACACTTATGTGAGGTGCTAGTATATGCTTTCCGTGCTTTTAATTACGAGGTCTAGAAGGTTGTGTTGTAAAATATTTTTAAAGAGTAGGTTAAATGACCCCAATATTACTATTGTCTAGGTAGAAAAGCCCATTTGCTTGAGGACAAGCAAATCCCAAGTGTAGGGGTATTTGATGAGGTGTCATTTTATACACTATTTCAGAGTCATTTAACCCCTTAAATCATGCAAATATGCCCAGATTATGTGTTTAATCGTTTGTTTTCAGGTTTTTAGCACTTGGATGGCATTTGGAGGAAATACACGTGACTTGGGCTCATTTGGAGAAGAAACGGACAAGACTACGGACCTACACCAAATCTCTTGAAGAATCGTGCTCACAGAGTATGGAGACGGCGTCGCAAGCATAAAGCGACGCCGTCGTGATCTATCTAGTGACGGCGGCGTCAGGACGTAACCGGCTTAAATCAAACCTAGAAGATTATATCTCGTGACGGCATCGCGACTACAACTGGACGCCGTCGCAACGATTTCTCTATATATACAAAATCGAATTTAGGGTTTTAAGTGTGTAACTTTGTATAACTTTTAGGAGCCGAATCCTAAGTTTTTTGTTAGCTTTTAGGCCATCTGTAGGGCTTATTGTAACTGACCTTAATCCATGTTTTAATCAAGTAAGATTACTTATCTTTAATCATTCAATATGTCTATGTATTGTTTGATTTATCTATGTTCTTGCTTTTTTTATAACATGTTATGCTAAACCCTCCATTGTATTTACTTATGATTATATGAAAATTAGATTATAGATCCTTTTACTGTTGCTTCTTGTGATGAATGTGCGCGTTAGGCTTTAGAATACTAGTCATAAGATATTAAATTGGCATAGACGTCTAGGGAAACACGAGAAGTGTGAAAAGGATACCATCTGGTAATAGTCTTCATACTACCTTATCCCCAATATGGTTGATCCCTCTTAAGATATTTCAATTGCATTTAATATACTCTTAGGGGCCTTGTAATAGTCTTCATACTACCTTACTTGTGCCTTGCCTTAACGGAATATTAAATAGATGGCGGGTTCGTGTAATTCATTCATGACTTAGGAAATACTTACACAGATCATCACGAGTGTGACAAGGCAACAAGATTAGGAGAAGCAATCTAATGAGTAACGCATGATTAAGTAAATACACTATCTTATCATAAAGTTATCACCAGTAGTACAGATTATATTTAGTTTAATTAATTAGTTAATTAGTTAATCAACCAACCTCTGAAACCATTGATTTTACTGCTTTCTATAAAGTATAAAAACACAAAAAGAATCTCCTTTCAATCTCATAGATCTCGGCTAAGCCCTGTTCGAGCCTTCTCAACCTATTACCTTAGAGAACGATAACTACCCATAAGTCTTGCCTATACTACGCTACAACGATTAGGTACACTTCCTAGGGAGTTGTAAAACTTCTTGTTGAAGTCTAACAATAACCACATCAAATCCCAATCGTCCCAAAACTGTATACACTAGAAAAAGACTCGACTTAGCAACCATGTTCTCAAGAAAATAATTAACTAGGGTTTACAAATATGATAACATTAATGTACTAAAAATAAGTACATACAAGGAAGGATAAGGCGATTTGGGTATAACATTTGGTGTGGGTGTAACCAATGCTCTTCATTAATAATCCAGAATCCACCAGAAATTTACGAGAACCACTAAAGGTTAGGCTTAGAGGGGTGTACTAGGGGTATCTTGCACTAAAAATGAGTGCAAAGCAAGGGTGTGGGGATAGTTATATGATCGGGGTGACGATAATAACAAATACAAGTTTGAAACCAGGTTTATCCTAGTGCCTCTTATCATTTAGCAAATCCTAATCACACGAATGCGATCTCAGTTACGGTCTCGGGATGAATCACAAAAACAAGTTCTAGAATTTAATATACTACCGGTACACTCTTATATAATTTTAACCGATACCGATGCTCTAGAAAACGCGACAAAACCACATATGCATGATCAAATCCATGAATGCAACACATATGATTGCTCATTCCTTAACTCGAGCAAGCTAAAGGTAAAACTATCTTAAGCACCAAAGATGGATGCTTGAATTCCTAAAGATCTAGGGGCGAACCTCACATTTTTAGGGTAGAATTCTTTGAGTGGTAGGGTTTTTGTGCTAGTCATATGATTCCTATCCATGAGATGCTAATAATTCTATGTTTTCATCAGTATGTGCCATAAAAAAAATTTGGGTCAAAATTACCGTTTATGCTACGTTTTAGTATATTACTCATCTTTTTAAAGACAAAGCAAAGGCAAATGAAAAAAATAGTTTCTAAGGCTTTATTTCCCCCTACGCTTATTTTGAACATTGTCCCAATATTCTATGAGTACTCGAAAAACAATAAAAGGAAAACAAAGGCAAAATAAACTAGTACTCTCTTGGTTTTGCTCAATAACATAGAAGAAACAAAGGATCCCGGATAAATTGTCATCCAAGAATCATCCACATGAAACTCCTAAGAACTTCTGGGCTTCTCCTCGTCAAATCTAACCTGCAAATCAAAGACAATAAACAACTATACCTAGCATAAAATCGGCATGATAATCATTTACAATGTAATCATTTAGAATTTTGACACTACGGAATCAATAAAGATAGGATGAATGTACTAACGTAATTGTGGTTTTCTAAAAGTTTTAGGTAAATTACAAATTCTGAAAATTATATAAAATTAATTTTTCAAAATTAAAAAAATTCTGAAATTTTCTGTAGCTGGAGACGCGATGCCATCAGGAAAAATTCTGACGCCATCTCCAAAGACTGTAAATAAAAAAAATTTGTTTCTTGAAAAAATTTCTTCACGCAAATCCTATTAGTTATTTCTTAGAAAAATTACTACAAATATCATGAGAATGATTAGTACAATCATATGACTTTAACATGATACAAGACACACAAGACATGACGCAATTTAATCAAAATTATTTATTTTATATGTTTGAAATGATTCTTAAAAACCGGATATTTTTCTTTATAATTTATTTGATGTAAAATACCTTGATTGCAATTAAGACTAAGTTAAAGACAAAACCAAGCATGATCACACAATTCAAACATATAAAAACAAACAAATAAAGACAAAAACATACGACACTCCTAAAATGCGGAAAATTAAAAGTTTGGGATGCCTCCCGAAAAGTGCTTTTGTTTATTTAACGAGTCTTATAGCTAGACTCGGAGTCACATTTATAGGAATCATGAAAATGATCTAAGTCAATGATCTCGCTTGGATTTTCTTTCTCGGACAACTTCCTAGTAGTGGGAATTGATTGAAAGGTTCTAGTAAATTTTTCTCCATCTGGGTTAATCAATTCGATCCTAATGTGCCATGCTCCATCTCCTCCTTTTGGTGGCTTGTTCCAATCTATTCTCTTGTTTACCAACTTTTCCAACTCCCATATATTTCCTTTAAGATTTATTGGTATAGCTCCTAAGAGCTCTACCATATTTCTAAACACTAAGACATCCTTACAAGGGTTAAGTTCGGCATCTCTAGCCATTTCCCAATCTTCGGGAAAATGGTAATCCATGAAGTCTTTCTTAGCATAATAAGGGGGTCAGGCACATATACCATCTGTAAGACTCTCGTTTTCCTAGGATAGTCCAATAAGGCACCTCCTCATCACCTCGATCGATTTCTTTAACTCCAAATATTAACCTAGTAATTCCTTCTCCTACCGCTATCTTGGCTTTCTTACAATCTATTACTGCATTAGCGGTTGCTAAGAATCCTCTTCCTACGAGTAATAGGGTTGCAAGGTCTTTCTCCATGTCTATGACATAGAAGTCTTCTAAAAGTTTTAACTTTCCTATGTGAACTTCTACATTTTTGACAATTCCTACGACATAAGACTTAGTTCCATCTGCTAACCCAAAAACATGATCGATCTCTTCTAGTAATCCAATTTTAAGCTTTTTGAAGAGATACAATGGGATAAAATTCACACAAGACCCTAAATCAGCTAAGGTATCAAAAGGCTTGGAGTCCCCTAGTCTACAAGGCAGGGTGAATAATCCTAGATTCTTTATTTTCTCAGGCATTTTGCCTTGTATGAATGCGGACCCGTTTTTTCCTTGCTCTAAACTCTATACGTATTTATCCAGAATTGCATTGTACATTGGAGCATGAGCTAGAACTTCAAGAACCGCTAAGTTAAAATGGAAATCCTTAAATTTATTTTCTAAAGTTTGTTTGGGTTCTTTTGATTTTGGTATTCCAATTTCATTGACCGTTAACGTTTTAACTTTCGGTTGGTCTTTCTAAAAATCATTTGTTTGTTTGGAACACGTTTTAATGACACTGATCGAATTGAGGGGATGGGATGAACTTTTGGGGGTCATTCGTTGGGTAAGAACGAGTAGACAAAATCAAAGAGGTGGAGTTAACATTCAGTTTCGGGTACTTAACTGTATCACTTGGGAGTGCTCCTGTCATTCGATCATTGATAGTCTTCAAGAATTGTTAAGAATACGAAAATTCTAGGAAAGTATCGGTCACTCCATAGATAACTGTTGTTAGCTCGTTAAGTATTATTTGGAACCTAAGTAAGGCCAAGTTAGGAAAAGCCCATGGAAAGCCCATGAAGGCCGATCCATAGCCGGCCCCAAAAGGATATTTATACACCTCTCCATGCCTTAGAGAGGTGGTTGGTTGTTCATTATTTTCACACACATAATACAAGTTTCCTTTCATGTTACTTTCTCTCTCTAAAATGTTCATCCAACCACTCTCTCTAAAACCACCTCTCTTTGTCTCTTCTTGTATGTTATTTGATTATTCTTCAATTGCTAATTGTTAGGAATACGGAAATCCTATAAAAGTATCGGTCACTCCATAGATAACTATCGTTAGCTCGTTAAGTATTATTTGGAACCTAAGTAAGGCCAAGTTAGGAAAAGCCCATGGAAAGCCCATGAAGGCCCATCCATAGCCGGCCCCAAAAGGATATTTATACACCTCTCCATGCCTTGGAGAGGTGGTTGGTTGTTCATTATTTCATACACATAATACAAGTTTCCTTTTATGTTACTTTCTCTCTCTAAAATGTTCATCCAACCACTCTCTCTCTAAAACCATCTCTCTTTCTCTCTTATTGTATATTATTTGATTATTCTTCAATTGGTATCAAGAGCCATGGAGTGATTTGTTTAGTTCTTGTGTTTGTGGTTTTTGGTTTGTTTTTTTTTGTTTAAACCATACGTTTTTTTTGTTGTTCTTTCTTTATTTTCAAAGCTTTTTTGTACACTAAAGGATCATTTACCTTGGTAAATCTGATCTAGTATCTTTAGGATATAGTTGTACAAGCTAAGATTTAAGAAAAACATCATATTTTTTCATCTTTTGTATTCAAAAAGCTTTAAAAAGTACAAATCTTCATTTCAAAATTTTTTGCTTAAAAACCATAAAGTTTGCATTTTTAAGATACCTATAGGCTTAGTAATACTAGTTGTATAAGAAATTTTGGGAAAAAACAATCAAAAATGTGTCTTTTTTATGTTTTACAAATTGTGTGTTTCGTCATAATTCGCAGTCTCTTTGGTAACTGAATTAGCAGCACCGAATTAGCAGTTTCTTTGGTAACCTAATTAGCAGCACCGAATTAGCAGTTTCTTTGGTAACCGAATTAGTAGCACCGAATTAGCAGTTTCTCTGGTAACCGAATTAGCAATTTCTTTGATAACCGAATTAGCATTTTCTTTGTTAACCGAATTAGCAGCACCAAATTAGCAGTTTCTTTGGTAACCGAATTAGCAGCAACTGAATTGGCAGTTTATTTGGCAATCGAATTAGCAGCAACCGAATTGGCAGTTTATTTGGCAACCGATTAAGTAGTAACCGAATTAGCAATTTCATGTTAAACTGAATTAGCAGATTCCTTTTGGCAACCGAATTGGCAGTTTTAATTGGCAACCTAATTCGCAATTTTTCATTCAGACATCGAATTTGCAACTAAAGTTAAATCATACGGTTTATTTCTGTGACTTGTAAAATCCCGTGAAATATTCACTTGTTTTCCTGGTTTTGTAAAGAATTGTAAAATCCCGTATAAATTTCAAGACATAAAACACACAAAAGACAACTCATAACAACACAATTACTTTCAATCACCGTTCGATCAAACAAGTAATCGTTTAACATACAAATTTCTCAATGATGACTCTTGCTCACAAAGCGATTCTTTCGGGTGCTGACAATCGTCCACCTATGTTGGAAAAAGATATGTACAATTCTTGTAAAAGCATAATGGAGCTATACATGATGAATAGACAACATGGACGAATGATCCTTGAATCCGTTGAAAATGGTCCACTCATCTAGCCTACGATTGAGGAGAATGGAGTTATTCTGAGTTATCTGTTGCAGATGCAATTCAAATTGATTGTGATGTCAAATCAACAAATATCATTATCCAAGGATTACCACTAGAAGTCTATGCACTTATTATAAATCATCGAATCACCAAGGAACTTTGGGAAAGAATTCAACTTCTCATGCAAGGAATTTCATTGACGAAAGAGGAAAGAGAGTGTAAGCTATATGATGAATTCAATAAGTTTGCTTATAAGAAGGGGGAAACACTACGTGATTTCTACTTGAGATTTTTACTGCTACTCAATGACATGAACATCTACAATGTGAAACTAGAATAATTTCAAGTGAACACTAAGTTTTTGAATACCCTTCCTCATGAGTGGAGCAAATTTATGACCGATCTCAAATTTATGACCGATCTCAAACTAGTTCGGGACTTGCACACAACTAATATTGATCAGCTTCATGCTTACTTAGGACAACACGAATTTCATGCAAATGAAGTTCTATTAATGCATGAACGTAATTCATATCCGCTTGCTTTGGTTGCAACCTATCAGATGACCCAGTCTCCTTATCAAACTCATCAAAACTCATACCAAAACTCTCAATTTCAACCACAAGTTTCACTATATCAGTCTCCACAGTATG
>BQNB010118320.1:0-16877 GCA_026074375.1 Tanacetum coccineum | reverse complement strand
GTTTAAAAATGATTTGTGCAAATTTCTTAGTTAGTACTGGTAGTATGTGAGTTAATACTGTTGGATTGATTTAACTTATTTAAGTGCTTATTATTGATTAAAATCTGCTTATAAGTGCCTTATATTGTTATTTGATAATCTGTTTTTAACAATTTAGGATCAAATCAGCTTGAAATAGAAAAAAAATGACTTTTGAAAACTTTAAGGGTTGTTTGGAACAAGCAGTACTAACCCATAATTAGTACTGCTAGTTCTCTTTTAGGATTTTCAACTAACAGTAGTTAATACTGTTAGTTCATTTGTGCTTATTAGCTTATTATTTCTGCTTATTTAGGATTTGCTTAGCTTTTTAGAGTAGATTAAGCCCATTTTCGCTTACTGTCTTTAGTTTAGAGCTTATTTAAGCTTATTTGCCTTTTCAAAGTAATTTTAAGAGTTTATCAGTTTTTTTAGCTTATTTGCCATTCTAGCTTATTCTAGTTGCTTATTTTTATGCTTGAGTGCTTATTAGGGGTAGTTAAATATCTGTTTTAGCTGATTTGCTTGTTTCTTATTTTATTGTGTTTTATTAAGCCTAGCAGTACTAAGTTAAAGCTAGCAGTACTAACTTTTTAAGTTAGTACTGCTGAGTTTTATAGCTTATTTCTGGCTTATTTGCTTGTTATCCCTAGTTTATTTTTGCTCCTATTGCTTATCTAGGTAGGATAGATTAGCTGTATTTGCCTCTTTTCATTTTTCATAAGCTTATTTAGCTTAAAAAGCCTTACCAGTTTAGCATTTTTTTTAGCCCCTAGAGTAAAAAGCAATTCTGCCATCTTTTTGTGCTTATTTTCCTACTTATTTTTCAGTTCTAAAAATTATTTTTCTGTCCTTTTAAAAGTTACTTAATTTTTATAGTTTTATAAGTTTTAACTAAAAAATCATTTAGGGTTGAATTTTTTGATAATTTAGTTTTTCTTTACTCGCGTTTGTACTTTCCCGTCTACGTTTTAGGATTTAATCATTCTAGCTTTCGTTTATAGGTTTTCCTTAGTTGTTTTTGCATTTTAATTAGAAAAACCAAATCCAAATCTTTTCCATTCAAGCATCAATATCAAACCAACTATCGACTTTCCAATTCGCTCCTCGTTGGGGATAAACGACCCGGGAATATCATATACTACTCTCGGATTTTATTGATTATTTTTAGATTATCCTTATTATATATATTTTATTATATATTATATATATAAAGGTGTAATTTAAGCCATTGTCAGTAATCTCATTGCTTAAACACAAGAACTGCTAGACCAGAGTCTATCTGAGGAAATTCAACAAGATGTATTTGTTGATTAACTATGGAGACAGTATATTTAATTTGAGGAATGGATTGAGGTTGTGGACAAGCATCTTGATGAACTGTGGATGAGTAAGCATTTGGATACGGTACTGACGGATAAGTAATTGCAAGAGGTATGGATGAATAAGTAGTTGAGTAATGTTGTGTGGGATGAATTGATCCATATAGAGAAGACAAAGATGGTGAAAGCTGTTGTTGGAATTGTAGATTATTGTATGAAGATTGATAAGTGTTAAAATGAGATGATGTCATCTAATGATTCACAACTAGTGCAAGTGGATCTTGATTGCATTCACGCATAATGCGGACTTCATTAGCATGAAGTTCGTGTTATTGAAGATATGTATGAAGCTGATCAAAGTTAGTTGTGTGTAAATCCCTTACCAAATTGACATCAGTGACAAACTTACTCCATTCAGGAGGAAGACTGTTCAAGAACTTTGTATTGACCTGAAATTGCTCCAATTTCATTTTGTAAATGTTCATGTCATACTCAAGTAATACTGATGAAGTGATTCCCCCTTGACGTGAGCAAACTTATCAAATGTATCATATAGTTTACACTCCCTTTCCTACTTTGTCAATGAGGTACCTTGCATTAGTAGTTGAACTCTTTTCCATAGATCTTGGCAACTTTGTAATGATTAACGAGTGAATAGACATCAGATGGTAGACCTTGAAGAATGATATTAGTTTCCTTAAGATCACAATCAGCTTGAATTTTCTCAGTTGCAGACAATTCCTCATATTTCTTCAATCGTAGGTCAAATGAGTGCACCATGTTCGACTAATTAAAGAATCATTCTTCCATGCTCTCTGTTTTACATGTATAGTTCCATTATGCTTTTCTAAGAATCATACAGGTCTTTTTCCAACATTGGTGGACGATTGTCACCACCAGAGAGTACCATGAATTCAGTAAGAGTATTTATTGTAACTTTGTTGGTATGTGAAAAGATTACTTGTTGATCGAACAGTAATAAGAAGTAATTGTGTTAAAGTGATGTATTTAGAAATGTAATGGTCTCAAGATTACACAGGAATTTACAATTCTTGATGAAACTGAGAAAAATAAGTAAATATTTCAGGGGATTTTACACACCACAAAAAAACTGTATAAATATTTTAGAAGCAATATGTATAAATATCTTAGGCAAAATGGTATAAATCTCCTAAGGTAAGTGTATAAATCACCCAAGTGTAATGTATAAATCACCCAAGAGAAATGGTATAAATCGCCTAAAGAAATCACATATAAATCGATTAACCCAAGTACTAGTATAAATCTCCCATGGAAAAATGTACGTATAAATTGCTTAGGCTTAATACTGTGTATAAATCTCTTAGGCTTAATATAGTGTATAAATCTCTTAAGCTTAATACAGTGTGTAAATATCCCAAGCTTAAATTGCGTATAAATCGCCTAAGCTTAAACTGCGTATATATTGCCCAAGCTTAAACTGCGTATAAATCACCCAAGCTTAAACTGCGTATGAATCGCCCAAGCTTAAGATGCGTATAAATCGCCCAAGATAAAACGTATAAATCGCCTAGAATACTCAGAATGTATAAATCGCTTGGACCAAGATTCAAAACCTTAAAAGACACACTTTTTGACGTTTTTACTTGATTTTTCTTGTACTTCTTGCTATTCTAAGACTAGGAGAACCTTAAAAATACAAACTTTAACGTTTTTTACACGAAAAATTTGAAATCAAGATTCTTGGTATACAAACCCTTTTCGAACAAAAAACCTTAAAAAGATAAAGCTTTTGATGTTCTACCTAGGTTTTGCTTATACTTCTAACCTATACTAAGATAAATAAACAATAAAGTTGCAAGCTTTATGGTTTTTAAACCCTCAAAAGGTAAAAACCTCTTGATGGATTCGAACCAAGACATGAACAAAAACAAGAAGGAAAAAACGCACACAAGAACTTGATTATCACCCTATGGCTCTTGATACCAATTGTAGAATATAAGTAATCTTTAAACACACACAAAAGTATAAAGAAATCTAGAAAGAGAAAGAGAGTGAGAGAAAGTAAACATGAATAATATAAGATTAATGTGTGAAAAGTGAAACAACCAACACCCTTTCCATAGCATGGAAATGGTTTATATACCTACTATGGCCGGTTAAGGTCTTGGCTTTCATGGGCTTTCCATGGGCCTTAGACTAACTAGCCTACTTACTTTCCAAATATTACTATACGAGCTATCTAACGATATTAATGGTAGTGACTGATACTTTCGTATTCCTAACAAGGGACAAATGAATTAAGAATAGATGCTTGTAAGCATGATATGTAAATGTATGTTTAAAACTAACAAGGAATGTTACATAGAAAACACGATAACTTAATCGCAATAGCGAAATACGGATAAATGTGATGAGTGAATGATGTTTAAGAAGAGTTGCTCTAGAAATCTTAAATGGTGTTAAATTCACTAAATGAATGATAAAGAATGAATAGGGTCATGTTAATATATGAGGAGATGTATGATAAGTAAAATGGATAAATGAGTGTATCTTAAAGTAAACTAAATGAATAAATGATAAAGAATGAGGTTTATATACGTGAAAAGTGTAATGGATTAAAAGAAAGTATTGGTATAGAATTGATCATGAGATCAACGTGGGGTTGACAAGAAAACAAGAAATGCATATGAATATGTAATACATGAGAATGACAAATATCATTTGGATATTGTAAAATATAATGAAAGATGATAACGTGTGAGTTAGAATTGTGTAAGGCAATAAAAAGTAAAAATGGAAAAGTATATGATTAGAAAAGTACGTAAATGACAAAAGGGGTAAAGAATGATAAATTTAAACATAGCTTGGATCCAGTGTGAAATGTTATAACAACTCGTAAATTTTCATCAATGTAAATATCCATCTATTAAGTTAGATGCAATGTACTATCTATCTATTATATATGAACCACCTTTTTCAGGGAAATTTTTCGCTTTATTACATTACTTACATTACCAATATCTCGATATGCAATGTAACTTGCATAACTAAAATTAACGAGCTCACGCGACCTACCTATGGCAATCCTATCTTCATATATGTCAAGCAAACCTCATAGTATGTCAAGTAAATATCTTAATATCATTTTTACAAAGTACATTACTCATATAATGTACCATTTGCAACGTTATATCAAGACAGGCTTTAAATTGTTATCGTATACCTTTAAAAACCTAATTCCATATAAAGTTAACATCTAAAGTGAACGTACAAGCTACTAAAGCATATAACATCTTATTTTGAATATACATTCCTTTCAAAATAAGGTACAAGTCCCTTATAGCATGATGTACAAGTCATTAATGCACAATATCTAAAATAGCCATTTTACCTCCGTTTTTCTAAGTAAACTTGTACAATATATTAAGTACAAGTTACAAGCATTCAATACACTTCATTTACATTCCATTATCTTTCTTATTTCATAATATTTCATGAAATGAAACCTAGAAACCATAAACCGAGCTAGTTTCTAAACCAAGACCCGTTTCTTAATTTTTATCCATTTTAAACCTCAACCACTACCCAAATAAGTTGTAAATATATAATTTACAACTTTACAAATCACATTTCATCATTATATCTTCATTATAACAATAATGGACAAGAATTAAACCAAGAAAACCCTAAACGAACCCTAATTATAAAATACGACCTGTTTACTCATTTTCACCTATTTTAAACCCGAACCATATATCAAATTATGTAAATAACTCTTAGTATAAACCTTACAAACATTAATCCACCCTTATATCTCTAATGCACTCGAAATCCAAGCCAAAAACCCTAGTTCAAACCCAAACTCTAAACCGCGACCCATTTTGCCATTTTAACCCATTTTGATCTCGAACCATTAATCAAAACGTGTTGTAAACTGTTGATACAAGTCTTATAATCCATAATCTATCATTACAAATTAAATGTACATGAAAATTTAACCAAAAACCCTAACCCGTGCTCAAAATGACCCGCACACCATTTTTACTTGTTTTAACCCACTTATTCAAATAACCATGCAAACAAGCACCTCTATGAAGAACCTAGTTCATCACTAAGCAGCTTACAAAGCTTCTATACTCATCATTTGGCTAGAAAATTGGCCACATCTCTCTTTTTTGCACCATACCAGCCGCGGCACCACAAGGAACCTCCACATCCTTCCATTTAGCTTCTAGCATTACATACTCATCCATAGCTCCTCCAAATCAGTCCCTAGCCTCTCCACATCACCCCACACATGTCCTAACTTAGCCACCAAGTTCCTTTGGCCTCCAAGGTCCATTCGACCTATAAATAGGGCTCACATGCATTCATTCTAACTCACACCAACACATCTTCTTCTATAACCATCAATGGCAGCAAACCTCTGATTAAGAAGGTCCCAAGGAGTCCCAAGAGCAGAAACCAAGAAAAGAATCCAAGCCTGGAAGCCTCGAAGCTCAAAATCTAGGCGTACGAAAGCAAGTAACCCATTTTGACCCATTTTTGAATCTTCAAGCTCAAACCCAGGTTCTTTATGATTCATTTCTGCTCCTACACTCATATAATGTTATAATAAACATGCACGAACTCTTGTTAAAGAATCTAAGCTAAAAACCTATGCGTTTTCTTGTTTTGATCCAAAACCAAACCTATAAACCCTAATTCTGTGTTTTTATTTAATCTAAATGTTATAATGGTTAAATGTTGTTATAATCTATCTTAACTAATGTTAATATAACATCTTTATTGATTCTTGAAGGAATTTTAATTAAAACCTACGCGTTTTTGTTTAAAAACCCTAATTCGACCCGTTTTGATTTCTAGCTTAACAAATCGTTATTTTAAACTTTCGTTACGTTAAACCTTCATATTCTAGCTTATATTAATAAGCTATAATCTCCAAATTACTTTTCATATTGAAAAATATCATTATTATGGATTTTGGACTAAAAACAATACATTTTTCATGCAAAAGGGTATATACCGTAATTTTCTAAAACTTATAACTAAAGGGACTAAAAATGTCATTTCATCAAAGTTATACATGTAGGGATCTATTATGTCACTTTCCAAAGTACAAGGTTTACTTTGTACAATTTTTAAACTAGAAGGACTAAACTTGTAAAAGTGAAAACTCCAAGGGTATATTTTACCATTTTTCATTCTTAAGGGTCTAAAATGTAACATTTTAAAAAAGTGTAAAAATGTGTTCAAAACCTTATAAGACATAACTTTAATTAACGCTTGACGTGCTTATCATTTCCAGTTATTGAGCAAAACACTTAAAACCAATTATGTTATAACTATTATATAATTCATCATCGATGTGCTTTTAAAAATCCTATCCCAAATCTATATCGTACCACAATACTAGGGAGCTTCATATTAAGGGGTTTCATCTTGGTATTACGTTCTGACTGAGTTGTTGGGTTTACGATTTAAAGTGCCCTAGCTCCTCAAACGTTTACTGAATGACCTCTGAATTATGATGGCCCGAACGATGATACAATAATTCCAAACTCTCTAATCAAACTCATAACAATAATAAACTCTTAGAACCAAAGTTCTAGAGTACAATCTTCCTAAGACTTGATATATTTACTCAGGTTGCGTGACGTGGTTTTTTACTATCATTTTGCTATATCAAACTTCCCTGTTAAGATTATGATAAGGTCATCAGCTTTAATTTTGGAATATTTATTACAACTACCTATCAGGTGAAGTTCATAACCTTGCCTTTACTTATTTATATGTTTTATAAACCCGCGAGGGGGATACATGCTTATTACAAACTCTTTTACATACTCGTTTATCTTATAACGATGTGATTACTTTTCAAAAACTTAATAAGTTCATAACCTCACATTTCATTCAAAGACTTCGTGAAAATAGATCTTATTGGTGGCTGACGGCTCCCAAAATTGTATACCATTCATAGGGTAGCCAAACGCACTATATTTGACCTAATGGGTGACCTTGGCAAGTTACCTTTCCACAGGGACTTTTGTTCCCCAACCAATGTCACTACGGTGATGTTCATGTAAACCGAAGTTGTGTTCCATGAGCTTAATCAATAATAATGTTACTATTTTTCCATGATAATTGTATTCGTTGCAATTATTACCATTATGATGACTTGCATTCAACTGTTCTCCATAATAATGTTGTTCTCCATGTTAATGCTGTTTTCTACAATAACACTGTTTACCATAATAATTATGCTCATGCAATTATTACACTATAATTTGTATTCAAACTATTTACCATAAACCTATGAATTTCACTCAACCATTGTGTTGATCCTTTTTAGCATGTTTATCTTAGGTAATTGAGCAACTTATGGCATAGAGTGACATGAACTTGAAGATGGCTAAGACTTGTTATCATTCACATGTTATGTTTCTAGATTTCTTGACCTACCTTTGTAAAACTCTGATTTTAATTGAATGATAACGTATCTTTTAAAAACGTCTCTTTGTAGTCGTTTTCTATGATTGCGACTATTGTACTATGAAGTAATACCCTAAATTAACTTCCGCTGCTATATTGTAAAAATGGGGGTGTTACAGAGTGGTATAAGAGCTCACGGTTATAGAGAACAAGGGTAAAACCTTAACTATAGCTACTTTTCTTTTGCCATCAATGTCCTCCATGCCATTACATTTCCTGAATAGTAAAGATGCCACTACTTTTTCCGAATAGTATGTAAAAATACCTAACTACTATACTATAATATAAATAACTTATGTTATTTACTATTGGGTTGTTATAGTCATGTCTTCGTCCCCTCACTCTACTATCGTCCCTTTTGATTCCGATATTAATGATGCTATTCCACCACCCCAAGTTATTATTGCTCTACCAGCTGTTTTACCACCATCTCCAGTATTATCACTATCACCAATGTTCGATTCTTAAGATTTCTTTCCTTCCAAAAAGATTTCAACACCTAAAGATACTGAAACACCTATATCTCTATCTTCATCAGTAGGATCTTCATCACCAGTTAGGTTAACTACACCACCACCAGACTATTTCTTTGATAAATCTATCTTCGCAAAGTTAGATAACTTATTATAGATCATATGGAGACCACTGGGAAGTAAACCAGTCCTCGAGAAACCTGATGAGTCAGATACTTGTTATAATGTTCATCTCTAGAAATAATCATTAAGGATATCCAGAGTCTTTTAAACAAGATCCAAGAACTCAAAAACGACTAGGGAAAACCACCAGACTAGATCTATGTCATTTTATAAAATCCAACCACTAAATGTATGAATAATGACACTTGTCAAAATTTGCTATGTAAATTTTATAGACAAGTTATTTATACAGTGGTGATTCCATTATACCTCGTTATTTCATGATACCAATTTTGTATTTATCTATCCTATATCCTATAGTATGATGACTCCTATCTTTATCCGAAATTACTATAATTCTCTTACCATCCGATTTTCTCAAATCTTTGTACTTAGAAACACTAAGCCTCCTATTGAATCACTCATTCCATTATTTCCGTATCTATCTCTCAAAGTCTTAAATTCTAAAATTTTTGTTGTTTCCTGCAATATCAAAGAATGATCACAAGTCTTTTTATTCTCATACCTTAATCTGTGATATGACTATATCATTTTATGGATTCTCATTCTATGTTGTCTTGTATATGTTGATAGATGCCTCCCAAGAGAACATCAACATATGCAGCACCAGCTATGACTTAGGCTGCCATCCGGAAACTGATTATTAATGGTATTGCTGCCGCCCTGGAAGCACAAGCTGCTGCCATGGCAAATGCCGACAATCCCAATAGGAACACTGGACCAAGAGAAATTCCTATAGCAAAAAGAGGAAACTACAAAGAATTCATAAGCTGTCAACCTTTCTACTTCAATGGTACGGAAGGAGCTGTTGAACTCATTCGCTGGTTTGAACAGAATGAATCAGTATTTTCTCATAGTAATTGTGCCGGGGAAAACAGAGTGACATTTGCTATTGGTACCCTGACCGACGATGCCTTGTCCTGGTGGAATGCATACGCCCAACCTATCAGAATAGAACAAGCTAATAGGATCACCTGGACTGAATTGAAAAGGCTCTTGACCAATAAGTATTGCCCTCGAACTGAAGTCAAGAAAATGGAAGATGAATTTTACAACTTGGTTGTGAAAAGAGATGATCTCAAGACTTACGTTAGAAGATTCCAAGAATTAGCAGTCTTATGTCCAAACATGGTGCCAAATTCTGAGAAACTTATGGAAGCTTTCATCGGGGGACTGCCCCAAAGCATTGAAGGAAACGTTACTGCTTCAAAACCTCAAACTTTGGAGGAAGCTGTCAACATAGCCCAGAGGCTAATGGATCAGATACTAAAGCGCAATTCTGTGCAAGAAACCGATGATCATAAAAGAAAGTTTGAGGATAAAAGAAACACCAACAACGACAACAACAACTACCCTAATAATCGTAACAATAACAAATACCCCAATGATCATAACAACAATAACCACTCCAACAATCGCAACAACCACAACTACCAAGATAACCGCAACAATAACAACCGCAACAATGATCATCACCAACAACAAAATGGAAGGCAGGAAACCTTCAAGGCTAATGGAAACCGTGGATATAATGGACCTCATCCCCTCTGTAGGAAGTGTACACTGCATCACACAGGACCATGCACTGTCAGGTGTCAGAATTGTCACAAAGTAGGCCATCAGACTAGAAACTGTAGGAGCTAAGAACTTCTGTTTCCAAATATCACTCTATCTCTTAATCAAATCTCGGGACGAGATTTCTGTAAGGTTGGGGGACTATAACAACCCGTAATTTTCCCAGTATTTCATCATGTAATAATCTACTTTATTATATTAAGTATACTTTTTCACGGGAATAAAATTTCGTTTCATTTCATTTCATTACGTAACATAATTTACATTTCCAAAAGTAAACGAGCTCTCGCAACGACCTATGCCTATTCTATCTATGTTTACATCAAGTAAACATCATAACATGTCAAGTCAATGATCTATTATCTATATTATCATATTCCACACACATAACAAGCTTTGTTAAACATCTCAAAATTACTTCCTAGTCTCTGAGACATCATATTATTCTAGTTTATAACAACCCATAATTTTCCAGTATTTCATCAATGTAATCTCTATGTATTATATTAAGTACTACTTTTTCGCGAGAATAAAAATTCGTTTCATTAACATTTATGCCTAAACCCTAATTTTGGGTAATGTAACTATCCAAGATGAATGTACAAGTGATCAAAGCTCAAGTACAAGTAATATAACATCTCATCTGAATATACTTTTCTTTAAAATAAGGTTCAAGTCCTTTAAAGCATAAAGTACAAGTCGTTAATGCACGATATCCAAAATAGCCATTTTACCTCTGTTTTCCTAAAGAATCTTGTACAATCTATCAAGTACATGTTACAAGCAAGTCATGCACTTCATTTACAATCCATAATCTTTCTCATTTCATGAGATTTCATGAAATTAAAACAAAAAACCCTAAACCTAGTTATTTTCTAAACCAAGACCCGTTTATTAGTTTTTACCCATTCTAAACCTAAACCATTAATCTAATAAGTTATAAATACTTAATTTACAACTATACATTCCATATTCTATCACATTTCATGAAATTATTCTAGTTATAAATCAAGAAACCCTAAACGAACCCTAATTCTAACCCGCGACCCATTTAACCATTTTCACCCATTTTAAACTCGAACCACCAATCAAATAAAGTTGTAAACACTTAATGTAAACATTACATTCCATAATCCATCATTATTGCATAAATGTACACGAAAATGAGCTAGGAAAACCCTAACTCGTGCCTAATTTGAACCCGCGACCTTTCTTGCTTATTTTGACCCATTTTTAAAGGAAACCAAGCAACCACACATTTCAAGCATCTCCATTATCATCTCCAAGCAGCTTATAAGGTCCTTTATCTTATTTCTTGGCTATAAATCAAGCACATCACTCCCTTCTTGCCAAAGCTTAGCCGTGGCACCCTAAAACCACACAAACCCTTTTCTTATACTTCCACCTTGCATTGATACTTCCTTACTCACCATCCTAGCTAAGCCTAATCATGTCACATCTGTCCTAACCTTAATCCCTAAGTTCCCTTGGCCTCCAAGGGTCGAACGAGTATAAAAAGGGGGTACCATGCCTTCATTTTCACTCACACCTTCACCATCTCTTCTAAAAGCCTTGAAGCCCCGAAGCTCGAAATCTAGGCGTACGAAAGCAAGTAACCCATTTCGACCCATTTTTGAATCTTCAAGCTCAAACCCAGGTTCTTTATGATTCATTTCTGCTCCTATACTCATATAATGTTATAATGAACGTGCATGAACCCTTGTTAAAGAATCTAAGCTAAAAACCTATGCGTTTTCTTGTTTTGATCCAAAACCGTACCCCTAAACCCTAAATTCTTGTTTTTCTTTAATCTAAAGGTTATAATGGTTAAATATTGTTATAATCTATCATAAATAAGTTAAACTAATGTTATTTTAAAATCTTGAAAGAATTTGGATTAAAAACCTACGCGTTTTCGTTTAAAAACCCTAATTCGACCCGTTTTGATTTCTGGCTTAACGAATCGTGATTTTAAACTTTCGTTACGTTAAAACTTCTCATTTTAGCTTATACTAATAAGCTATAACCTGCAAATATCATTTGAAGTCTTAAAATAAGCTTGCATGGCGTTTTAGACTTGTTTTGCAAAAGTATTCCATGCAAGGGGTATATATCGTAACTTTCTAAAACTTATAACAAAAGGGACTGAAAATGTCATTTTATCAAAGTTATAAATATAGGGGTCTATTATGTCACTTTCCAAAATACAAGGTTTACTTTGTACATCTTTTAAACTAGAAGGACCAAACTTGTAAAAGTGAAAACTCCAAGGGTATATTTTGCCATTTTTCATTCTTAAGGGTCTAAAATGTAACATTTTGAAAAAGTGTAGAAATGTGTTCAAAACCTTATAAGATATAACTTTAATTAACGCTTGACGTGCTTATCATTTCTAGTTATTAAGCAAGACGCTTAAAACCGATTATGTTATAACTATTATATAATTCATCATTAATGTGCTTTTAAAAATCCTGTCCCGAATCTATTTCGTACCACAATACTAGGGAGCTTCATATTAAGGGGTTTCATCTTGGTATTACAGGGGGTGATAATTTGTATTTTTTCACGTTCTGAGCAGAGTTATTGGGTTTATGATTTAAAGAGCCCTAGCTCCTCAAACATTTACTGAATGACCTCTGAATTATGATGGCCCGAACGGTGATACAATACTCCATAATAATTCAATCAAAGATATACATTATACTTTATAATGTAAAACATATTCAATCAAACTAAGACTCGACATATTATCCCAGGTTACGTGACGAAGCTGCTTTCTTTCAATCGATATTCTGAACTTTCCCGCCCGAGTAGATAACATCGTACCTAACCACCATAGTAAACGGACGCCTTCACATTGATATAGCTTTTGCCATTAATCAGACTTTCCTTATTCTAATTAAGGTGAAGTTCATAACCTCGCCTTTACTTATTTACATGTTTTATAAACCCGCGAGGGGATACATGCTTGTTTACAAACTCTTTTACATACTCATTTATTTTATAACAATGTGATTACATGATCGAAAGAGAAGAGGATGGGGCAGGGGGGGGGGGGGGGGGGGGGTCATAGGTCTCGGAGGGGTGAACTTTCAAATATCTCTTATAGGGGGGGGGGGGGGGGGGGGGGGGGGGGGGTTTTAAGTGGGAGAAGGATGGGGGGCGGCGGGAGAAGGGTGTGTGTGGAGATGAGCTAGGGGCTAGTAGGGGAGGTGCGAGTAGCGAGAGTTAGTGCTTGGATAGAGCGCTACAGGATCATTTGATCATGGTTGTCTTGTGATAAGTTGTCTAGAAGGGTCTAGCAGGGAGTCTGGGTACAGAGTGATGAGTTTAGGTGGGTAGTGGGGTGGGCCATCAACATAACCAAGTCATCACTATTGTCTGTTGAGCCTAATATAGCTTCGCAGTGGCCATATAAATTTGCCAACAATCATGAACCATTCTGTTGATACCGATGTGCGGCTGTAAGGGCGGTGCGATGTTGTGACATAGAACTAATTGGGGGTGACGACTCCCTTTGTATACCCATTCAAGGGTAGCCAAACGAATCTATATTTGACTGGGTAATCTTGGCAAGTTGACCTTTCCACGGGACATCTGTTCTCTAAATCCTAAAGTCACTAACGATGATATTTCCCTGTTAACGTGATTGTGTCGATGCTTGATGTGCTATAATAAATGTTACCATTTTTCTATGATAATTGTATTTCGTTGCATTTTTTTTTTTTTTATTTTTGTTTTTTTTTTTGTTATTAAAATTTATTGACTTGCATTCAAATATTCTCATTAATAATTGTTTAGTTCTCGCATGATAATACTAATAGTTTTCACATAATAGTTATTGGGTTTCAATGAATAATTGTAACACTGGTGCATACATTTTTGTGCGACTACTGAATTTGTATTACATTATATAGGGGAAATCATAGGGGGGGGGGGGTACCTAGGGGTGGGAAGGGTGGTGTCAAATCGAAGGGGGGGGGGCGCAAGTGTTGATATGTGTAGGGGTGGTTAGGGAGGTGGGGGGGGCCGTAGGTAGTGTGAGTATGGCACATATATAGTTTTATGTACTGTATGTTGTAGGCAGGGTGTGTAAGTTATGGGACTGGTGTATGGTTTCCTTGCAATCGGATAATATGCAGTGGTGCGGAGGGAATGGAGTGACAGTGTGGGTGGGGTGGCATGGATATTCGGGTGGGGTGTGCTTGACAGGGGTATTCACTGAATGACAGATAGGGTTATCTCATGTCCTAACAGCGCTTATGAGTGTTTAAAGATTACTTAGGTTTAATTTACCTGGGACCTTGTCCTTATTGTAAAAACTCCTGATACTATATTGAAGTGACAACTAAAATTCCAAAAACGTCTCTTTTTGAGTCGTTTTCTATGATTATGACTGTTGTACTATGAAAGTAATACCGCGCCAGATTAGCCTTCCGCTGCTATACTGAAGAAAATGAAGGTTGTACAGATTGTATCAGAGCCTATTGGTTAATAGAGAACAAAGGTTAAAACCTTAAACTATATTACTACTTTCTTTTTGGGCCATCAAATGTCCTAGTATATTCTCTTATAATTTTTTTGGTGGTGATTTAACAGAAGAATTCAAGAAGGTTTTGTACAACTTTTGGGGGCTGATTTATAAGGACAAAATCAATGCAAACACGGACACGAGAAAAATTCAGAAGAGTACAAAACGAAGGCCAAATGAAGCCAAGCCTCAGGCCGCAATGACCCTTAGCTAAAATCCTTTTATAAACATCCAAAGGACCAATCTTGAAAATTATCCAAAGTTATTTATAACTAAGAAATGGGAAAATGGAATCACAAAGAAAGGACATGAACAATTGCCAAGAGGGCAAAGTCCCACTGAATTTTACAACCCCTACTCATTATAAAAAGCGTGGGTAACATTCCAAAACACTGATTCCATTGATAAGTTCCGGTCATATCTCGTACACCCAGTTCCCTTGCGAACGCTCCTCACACATCGCCTCATCGCGCTGTGAGGTACACGCAGTTCCATCCAGACTTTCAGGAGATTATATGATTTGTGAACTCTACTATGCAACATCTGTTAACATCTATGGGTCATCTTCTCCCTACTATGCAGGGGCGGTAAACAACATATCTTAGTTCTGCGATACTCTAGCGTAGAGCTTACAAGCTATGCCTTATCACGATCTATATACACATAAGATGGAAGGGATAATTCAGTCAAATCAAGAGAAATCATTGGTCTCCTCAAGCTTTGAGCGTACGCGGCTATGAAAGAAGCACAAATCTATGTGGGTTTTTGTACTAAAATACTCACAAAAGAAGCACAAACGTCACATCAATGGAATGACATGCTGGCAATCCTCAGGTGTCCACAGCTTGATCAAACGGGCCACATAAGTGAAGCTCAAAAATGAAATGATTGGCTAAGATTGAAAGATTGGAGGGCAGGGCAAGAGATCCTAGAAGCTTCCTCAAGTGCTATAAATAGAGGCCTTTTCTCACACACACCAGGAGTTTTTTAGAGAGAGTAGTTTTTTTAGAAAGTAGTAGCTTAATTTAAAATTTTTAGCTTAATTGTTTTAGCTTATTTTCCTTAAAATCGTTTTGTATTCTCTTTTCAGTAATGTAATCAAGGTTTCTAGTTAATAAAATTCAGTGTTTACTTTAAATCTTCTCAAATCTCTTTTATATAAGCTCATAATAAGCTCTTTCAGTCTATAAGCTGAAATAGAGCTGTTTGAATTCAATATTAATCTTATCTAAACCTTAAATCAGTTAAATCTATTATGGATCTTACTAAATTTGAGCTTTTGGAAGGGGATCTTAACTTGGAAGAGATCCCAAGGACTTTACTCTAGCTTATCTAATAAGCTAGGGAGCTTGTAGCTGCCATTATTGGTTCCTCTTGTTTAGCTAGAGGAGTTTGTAAGTTTCTCTTTCATTTTCCTTTAAATTCTAGTTTTAAATAATGATATTATTGCTTGCTATGTTTAGATCTGCTTATTTGCTTATTCTCTTTGCTTGTTAGTGTTTAAATATCTCTTCTAGTACTATTTAGTTATATGTTCTAGTCTGTTTTTGCTTAAATAGTTATAGATCATTAGTTACTAATTTCTGTCATAAAAACTCATAAAATCCAAAAATATTAGCTTAATTAGTTAAGATCTTAGAATTTTACTTATTCAGTTGTTTAATCATGATTGCTAAGTTTGTTTTAAGCTAGTTTTTATCTGGTATTTAGTATTTGTTCATTAGATTTCTCTTAAAAAGTTTTTCTCAAACCTGTCATAGTCTAAAAGGGGTGTTTGGTTTAGTGCACTCTCAAATTTTACACTAGCAGTACTAACATCAGTTAGTACTGCTGCACCTTTACACTACCAGTACTAACCATAAGTTAGTACTGTTAGCTTAGATTTTTAGCTAAGAATTCAAGTAGGATTAAGTTTAGTTACAGCTTATCTTAAATTTAGTTTTAGCTTATATTTCCTAGCTTATTTCATAGTTTAATTCTGATCTTAAAAGTCAAATTGCATCAGCAGTATCTTCAAGTTAGTACTGCTGATATTTACACTACCAGTACTAACTAACAAGTTAGTACTGCTACCTTTGGTTTAACTTATAGTCGAGTGATTGTAGGATTTAATAGCCTATCTTTTAGCATTTTAAACTCTAGTTATAGCTCAAAATAGAACAAGTCTTAAATTTCATTTTCTAGCTTATTTTCTTAGCTTATTTTTGCTGTCAAAAAGTTAAAAAGCCAAAAACAGTACTTAGAAACTTTAGGATTTTAATTTGTTAATTTAGCTTATGGATCTAGATTTTCTAGCTTAAT
>BQNB010118319.1:4596-15262 GCA_026074375.1 Tanacetum coccineum | reverse complement strand
TCCGCAGAAGATTTGTCACGTCCAGCTTGCTTCTTCCGCGCCGCCTAATACGGAACTGGACTTTCCCGCGGAGAGTATTATTTGCTTGGTTGGGCCAGGGGCTCATTGTAATGATATGTCTCAGGCCCAGAGGCCTGGTACACCTATTATACGTCATCAAAGGCAATGATCCTGAAACTAAACTTAACAAAATCGCTTACTTGTTGACTAACCACACTTATTTTCTTCAACATTTGCGGTGATAATGCACTTGATAATCAAAATCATATAGGGATTTTCTTAACGCTGCACAAAACCTGTTTATATTCATATCCAGTTTTCCCTCAAAACTGTAACTTCCACATATAGAAGAGCTTACACCATAGAAACGCCAAATTTGTGAAACCGAGAGAGAATAACATCAAACCACATTGATTTACCCACTAGTAGCAACCAACAGATTCCTCATAAGTAATAACAGCAAGTGATGTAAATCACTTGTTGTAACTCATAACACGCAACACAATGGCACCACATAGATTCACCCAAAGCTTCAAAATTTATCTACAAAGTTATTCGAGTAACGCAATATGAAAAATTGCACATAAGATCGAAACTCTAAACCCTAAATTTCCTCAAATATATCTAAAAATCAACTCAACATTATAAAATCAATAGATCTAATAAAATCTAATAGTCATGAATCAAAATGAATTTTTTTTTGAACTAAATCAAAATGAAAATTAGTTATCATATTCAGGTCAACGGCGATAAACTGAATTTAACGACGAGAAATTGAATTGGTATGGTGAGATGTTGTTTTTTTTGTGTTTGGATCTGTGTGATATTTTTGCTTCTTTATTTATTTTTATTAATTCATCAAACCCAAATAGACGGTGTAGGGAGAAACAAGGAACTTTTCTCAATAAAGAAAGCCAAATAAAAATAGCATGATAACATTTACTATTTATTTTTGCTTATAAAAGTCATTAATAAAAAATATTCCGAAAAACATACATTAAAAAGTTTATTACAACCTCTAAATTTAGACCATCAATTCCAAACTCGAAGCTTGTGACCCAGACTTTTACAATCTTACTTGTCGATTCTTCAAACAATTCATAACTTTTAAATCCCATTCTCAAGTCTGTATTAACAAACATGCTGATATAATCAAAATGATTATAAACTTCATCTTCTTGCAAATCTCTATACGTTAAAATAACTTTTATGCTACTTTGAAATACTTTTATGAAATACTTGAATACTTTTTATGATACAACTAAATAACATTGTGGACCACAAAAAAACCCCTCTCTCTAAAAAAATAAAAACCCTAAATCTAAAATCACAAATCAGACGCCTCTATGCAAAATTAAAAATCATAATACCATATGGCGAGATCCTAATCCTTCTCCGATACGTAATAACGTTCGATCCCTGTGATTGTATCGATGAATTGTATCCTTTAATTGGTTTTATGATTGGTTCGACGTAGTTGCTAAATCTAGGGTTTTGATCTTGATCAATTCTCTTGATTGGAGTGATATTCACCTCTCATTGATCGATTGTGGATTCATATTTTTCTGATCTCCTTGGATTTATCATTATCATGTGTGACGAGTTTCATTAGGGTTTGATTTTTTATTTTTTTTTATTTTTTTTAGGGTTTTGTCGTCTGCTGTTTCTTTTTAAGGTTTGGTCACCATGCCTGTCCAACGTTCTAATGAAGACCAAGTTGTTCGTATTTCTAAATCTATTTTTGTAACCAATTTTCCTGATAATCTTGGGTCGAAGGAATTGTGGAAGGTTTGCGAGGGGTATGGGAAGGTGATAGACGTTTTTATTCCTAATCGTAGATCCAAAGCAGGTAAACGTTTTGCTTTTGTCAGGTTTATTCGTGTTAACGATTTAGATCGTTTGGTTGGCAATCTTTGTACGATTTGGATTGGTCGTTTCCATCTCCATGCCAATGTTGCCCGTTTTGAACGTGCAAACAAACCTGTAAAACCATCGGGGCCTTCTCAATCCAATGCGCATGGTACATTTGGTATTTGTTTTTTTTTCTTTTTTTTTTATTTCTGTTGCTAGAGGACTTTCCCAATGATTGCCTCTGTTGATCCTGTTATCTTCCTCACGACAAATTGGTTTGGATGTTTCTTGTGTTGATGAACGTGACTACATGTCATGTCCATGGGGCGTATGAAAGATATTAAACTCCATTCCTAACCTACAGATTCTATTAGCTATGGAAGTTTTTGAGCCTGTGAAGCTGTCGTATTTTATGGGTGGGTTTGGGTGTTGATAGGATACTAACAGTGGCAATTACTCTACCAGTAGGAACTACATACCTACCAGTAGGAACTAATAAATACAAATATACCTAACACTATATACACAACATTTAACATCCTACCAATTATAATAAAAAAAACTCATAATAACAAAACCATGCCACATGCTTCCACGATACTTCAACATATTACGAATTCACACATTTACGCATACTACACATTATCTAAATACTACCAATTCACGCAATATATATAATTAAAAACTCGATAACCAAAGCAAACCACAAGCTTCGTCAATATCGAATAGATGTGGTTTCGGTGACCCAGATCTGAAAGAAAAAAATACCCGCAACTGGTGGTGACTCGGCGCTGGTGGTGGGGTCAGCCGCCATGGATTGTGATCTTTTTGCGGTTTTGTAGATCGAAGGTCCATGGAGTCGGTCTAAGAGATCAATTGAGACGAGGGTATCAATTAGAAAGGCCGATTGTAGGTATTGGTGGTGGTGGTTGTTGGTTATTGGGGCGGGTGGAGGCTAGGGCTAGAAGGGAGAGAGAAGGAGATGTAAAAGATATGATATGTGAGATCAGTTGTAACTAATCAAAAGTTACGTATATTATTATTTTTTTACTTTTAAAAATGGTTTGTAAAATTCCATATGTGCCCCTAGACAATTTAAACTTTATAATAAAGAATTATACTTATTTACCATTATGCCATTTCATATTATCAAAGGCTATTATTTGGTTTTGTAGGTTCTGTACAAAAAAGTAATTCTGTATTGAAAATCCCACTATATATATATATATATATATAGGTGAGATCAAATAAAAAGACTATTTTTCATAAAAAAGATAAGAAGGATTATACACCATTGATTTAAAATCAATAGTGTAGATTAACTATCATCCTAAAAATTTGGTTAATGGTAGCCCAACGTCCGAGTTCCCTTTTTGTTGTGGGTTGAAACAAGGTGATCCGTTGGCCCCTTATCTTTTCATTCTTATTATGGAGTCGTTACATATCTCTTTCTCCCGTGTTGTTGATGATGGGCTGTTTAAAGGTTTTCAATTGCATGGCTCAGTTAATATTTCTCATCTTTTTTATGCTGACGATGCCATGTTCATTGGAGAGTGGTCCGAATAGAACTTACATAATATTGTTAAAGTTCTTAATTGCTTCCATCTTGCGTCGGGTCTTAAGATCAACATTGCTAAGAGCCAAGTCTTGGGTGTCGGGGTTTCTCAAAATGTTGTTTGTTTGCAGGCGGCGAATAGATCGCGTGCTGTTTGAACACTCCTGTCGTTCTCTGGTGTGACGGTTGGAAGGAGTGTACTTCTCGGATGGTCGCTTGGGTGGCTTGTGAACAAACTTGTTGCGATTCAATTGACCAAAGATGTAAATGCAGACTAAGTGCTCAGCTTAAATCTCATGAACTCACTACCTACTTGTACCTAATCTTACACAAACCAAACTTAAGCACTCTTATGCTAAGAATCACTAAATCTTCAAATTCTACTTTAAACTAAAGCTGTCCTAGGTGTGTGTTGGGGGGGTTTTCTTGGGTGCGAAACTAAACTTTTAACAAGCTAATTCTTAATTCCTCTTAACTAACTTTAAAACCTGTTGTAAAACTTGTACAATGACTTATACTCAGCTAAAGAAGTAGTTAGAAAAAATAGTTTTTGACTTTATAGTCAAAATTAACCTAATCCAAACACTCCTTAAATCTAGACTGTCCAACTAAAATGTACTTAAAATCTATTTTAAAGCTAAAGCTTCTAAAACCTTTTATCTACTCTTACTTAATCTAACCTATTAAAGCTAATTTAACACTTAAACCTACAGCTTATTAAGAAAAATAAGCTACTTTCTCTCCTAGCTTATTAATTCTAAATGACAGTTTTAAAAGAGAAACTGAGATTACACAAATTTTATCTAATGAAAACTTAAAACAGCTAGATAATAAGCAAGACCAAACATTTTGATAGAATAGTTGAACAAGGATATAACAATTATAAATGACCTTTTAACGAAATTAAGCTAAAATGAAATTGAAAGCAATATAACCTTGAATTTTGTAGTCTCAGCACTTAGCCACTCTTGTTGAGTGAGTGGCTTAAAAAACATACACCTAAGTGGCACCTTGCCTCTATACCTTGAGCTTAAAGCTCAATAAGCTTTTTTAGCTTATTACTCTCTTGAACCTCCAAAATGAATCCAATGACCTCAAGCGATCGAGGTTTTGATTGTTAAATTGAACAAAACAAGTAAGTGAATGACTTTTAACAAGTTTTTAACTGAATTTGAGCTTATGAACAAGTATAAGCTTAAAAGAGCTTATGAGAGCTTATGAGAGCTTATTGAGTAAAAACAGCTTAAAATTGAAATCAAAGAACAAAGAAACTTGAGAACTGAATTTATTACTCAAAATGGTAAAGTACAAGCTAAAGGATACAAAGTACAAGTATTTAAAGCTGAATTTGAAAAAACTCAAAAGAAAATGCTTAAAAATGAGAGAAATTACAAACTGAAAATTAAGAACTACTAACTAACTTCTAAAATGAACGTCTACACTTCTATTTATAGAGGATTGAAGAAAAGAAGTGACAATTTCTCGAATCTTCTCTTGAATGTGAGCCCTTGATCATTTTAAACTTCTTTGTAGCCGTTGGATTGCTTTGATGAGGTGTTAGGACCAATCAAGGAATGCCACGTGTATGAATTGACGTGGAAGTGGCTTTAATACGAGGTAGAAAGCTGTAGAGGAGCGGGGGGAAGTAAATTTGGTAAAGATGGGTTTGTTGTAAGAGGAGTGTCATCTTCGCCAAAATAGTCGTCAATTAGTCGTTGTTCCGCCTCTTCTCGTTCACGTGGTATGTATGTCGTCTTCTTCTTAGTAGCCGATCCCGAACCCCCGGTTTGTTGATAAGTCATAGCTAGAAATTGTTCATATGCCTCATAACCCTGCATATATCGCTCCACATCGTTTTGAAAATAAATATCGTAATGATCAAAGGTGTTGGGATCCATAGTGATTTTTTTGAAGGAAAAATAACTTTTGTTAAAGTAGAAATGATATTGGAGTTGTCTATAAAATAACATTTTTACCCTTTTTTGCCCGTTATTTAACGTATAAAATAATAAAATACTAAGAGCCAAGTCTTGGGTGTCGGGGTTTCTCAGAATGTTGTTGTGCAGGCGGCGAATAGGATCGGGTGTGCTGTTTTGAACACTCCTTTTCGTTATCTTGGTGTGACGGTTGGGGAGTGTATGTCTCGGAAGTCGGCTTGGGTTGGCTTGGTGAACAAACTCCAAGCCCGGTTATCTAAATGGAAGGTTAAAACCCTTTCCATAGGCGGCAGATTGACCCTTCTTAAATCCGTTCTTGGGGCCTCTCCAATTTATTATATGTCAATCTTTAAGGTTCCAAAAGGCGTGTTGAAGACTATGGAATCTATCCGTAGTAAGTTCTTCAACGGTGTTGATTCTTCGGATAGAAAGATTTCGTGGGTAGCTTGGGACAATGTCTTAGCGTCCAAACTGAACGGTGGTCTTGGTGTCTCAAGTTTCTTCGCGTTGAATCGTGCTCTTTTGTTGAAGTGGGTGTGGCGCTTCATTTCTGGCGATGGCTCTTTATGGTGTAAAGTTATTCAAGCGATTTATGGCTCAAAGTTTGATCTTCATGTGACCGATCAACCCTCGATTTGGTGCTCTATTTTACGTGAAGTAAAATCTTTGAAAGATTCTGGTTTTGATTTTTCTTCGCATTGTAAGAAGCGGATTGGGGACGGGTCTTGTACTAGTTTTTGGTATGATATATGGTTAGCTGATGCCCCTCTTTGTGTTCAGTTTCCCCGTTTGTTTGCTCTCGAATTGGATAAGGAGATTGTGGTGGCTAATAAAATGGGAGCTTCTTCGGTCTCAGCTTCTTTTCGCCGGGACGTGCGTGATGGAGCTGAGCGGCAGCAGTGGGATGACCTTTCTTCAATTATGAACTCGGTTGTCCTCTCGTCTTCCAAAGATAGGTGGACTTGTGATTTGTCGGGAGATGGAGAGTTCAAGGTTAAAGTCATCAGAAACTTTATTGATGACTTGTTTCTCCCTTCGTCGGATGTTGCAACGAGATGGGTAAAATTCATTCCCATTAAAGTTAATGTTTTTTCTTGGCGTGCTCGTCGTGATAGGTTACCTACTAGAGTCAATCTTAGCCGTAGAGGTGTTTTGTTGGATTCCCATCTGTGTCCTCTTTGTAATGCTGCTATGGAGGATGTTCAGCATGTTTTCTTTCGATGTGACGTGGCTCGGGTTGTTCTTCGTAAAATTTGTCGTTGGTGGGATTTGGATTGGCAGGAGATTTGTTCTTTCTCGGATTGGGATGCTTGGTTCTTATCCTTTCGACTTTCTTCCCGTCTCAAGTCTATTTTAGAAGGTGTTTTTTATGTTGCTTGGTGGCGGATTTGGAGGCTTCGAAATCAGTTGGTCTTTGACGCTTCGCCTCCTAATCGTTCGACGATTTTTGATGACATTGTTTCTTGGTCCTTTTTATGGTGTTCTAGTAGATGTAATAGGGTTTTTTCTTGGGAGTATTGGTTAAAAAACCCCTATCTTATTTCTTTGTAATGTCTTTCTAGCTCCTTGCTAGTTTTTTTTTAATAAAGTTGCCGTTAAAAAAAACTTGAATACTTTTTATGAAAACTAGTCACTTTTATATGTAAACTTCCATAATATGACCTTTATCAACTAGCCGTTAGAAAAATATGATCGTTATTTTTAAGTTTTTTCTACATGTGAGAATAAAAATGTTTTATCAAGATTTATGAAGCAAATTAGAAAATAATTTGGTCTCATTATTTTTTAAAATCCAAAAGAAAAATCTAACTAAAAATGCAAGTTATTTAGTATATTTTTCATTTATGGAGATTTGTAATGTTTAAACAATTGACAATATATTTATGAATCAATATAACATGACATCAAAATTTCATAATCTTTTTCAAAAGGTTTAATATTGTACATATGCTTTTTACCACATAAGATTGACTACACAATTATGTATGACACATTTAGCTATGTACTACATAATTTATTATTAATACAATAAAAGAAGGTTTTTGCTTATGTCATCCTTAACTAGGTGCAATTCTACTATTGATTAGTTAATTTAAATATTATTATTAAATGATGTCATAAATAAATTAATTTTACTTTAAACGAGGCATTTATACCCATGCATTGCACCGGACTTGTTTTTTTAGAAAATTATAATTTTACTTATGTGAAGCATCATATGACTTCATACTTGTGCGCTGCTCATAGGGTGTGCGTAATTGTTTAGGGCGGCAAAAAATGTTGAGATTAAATTAACATATTGGAATTTTATGAAGATAAAAGTTTACGTATTGCAAAATTATTCATCTTTAACGATAATAAAATTCATAATATACAATCACTTTTAGCCCGAGTCAAATTTGTTTACGTGATTTCTACATCATGTCACATATTTTGTTCTTCACAAAAAGAAGAATACTTAAACATGTTGCAATTTGGTCTCAAGTTAAAAAAGTTAATGTAAAGCAAATTTTTGACCCTCATATCTTCAAGTTCATTTGACATTCATTATTGTTTGGTTTCACACATGTTGTACGAAAAGAGAAAAATAAATCAAGCACTATATTATTATTGCATGTACAATAGATGATATTTTTGTTTCAAATATAACATGTTAATAATTGCATGTACAATAAATTTTAAAAACAACACGTGAATATTAAATCTTGTATGATCTCATACAAATATCTTAAAAAATAAAAGTTATATTAGACTTGACATATGAGAGTTAATGCTATACATTTCTTTCTATTGGGTCAACAACCCACTCGCTTGCCTTGACAAATTGCAAGCCTCTAATTCTTCACTCCTTTCTTGGCACTTCATTTAAAAACAAAAAACATCCTAGGTATAAGTAAAAAAACATAAATCAGCACACCAACAATCTCATAAATACATAAAAAATAGTTTTACCATGCATGGATCTTCATTTCGATGTAGATCATCATTCGTCAGGCTTCAAAGTTCATCTCCCGAGCCAAATCTCTGTCATCTTTACTGCTAAACATCTACAACACCACAAAAAGAATTCAATCATTAGACTAACCATATCCATCACATATTTACAATAAACTAACAAAGTGAACCAAAAGAAATAAATTAAACAACCAAAATTAATTATGCACAAAAGAAAGAACTGGTGGTTAGAACTTGAGAGAAAAATGTGCAAGAATAAGAATGTGTTGAATCATGTATTATTTATTGCTAGATAGTATTTTATATAACTTAAACATATGTGAAGAGACCCCTTTAAATGTTTGATATCACTATGGAATTGGTTAAGGAAATCAAATGGACTAATTACATACGATATAAATTATCCACGCACTCAAATATAAAATAGCCATGAATGCTTGCATTTAAAACATTAATTTTTAAAACTCAACATTAAATACTTACTCTTCTCAATCTTGAAACTGCAGGAATAATTAATCTTATATACTTAAAGATTAAATACAAAATTTATTGTGGCGGCTTCAAGATGTGTAACACAAGCTTTCAATATTGTACAAATCCAAGTGAGTAAATGGCATGCTCGATGCTTAAATGTTGTAACCCAAGCTTCAAAAAGTGTACAAAACTATCTGAAATTCTTTCTAAAAACTCACTCCTCTAATTGAATGCTGAGGAATGCAAGTTATTGAGCCCAGGATGTAACGGCTGTATATTTAATAGGAAGGGGAAGGGTTCTAGTTGTAACTCATTTTCCATCAATTTCCTAAGTCTATTATTAACGTACACTTTATCATGTTTATATATATATATATAAACTTAATTTACAAGCCTAAAATAGGTATCGTAAGAAGAGCAGCCTGCAAGCTATTTTATGCCTCAATGGAACGATGTAATTATAATATTGGTGAACAACAGGCTTTGATTGTATCTTGCGACAAGGAGGAGTATGGTGATTACATATGGTATGTGTTGTTTATGATATTTGTGCGTATTTACATTTTTTCTGAATGATGAGAATTTACATTTGGTAATAGCGGAAATGTGTTGAGGATATGGCCTAAATTAAAGAAAATGGGTACAAAGCTTCAAGAACCAAAAGATGTTGGACAGGTGATGTTTTTTTGTCAATCATCTGTTTTGAGTATTGAATTTTTTTAAGGCTGTAATTATATGTTTCTGTGTGGTATTTTATTATTATAGGAAATCATAAGAAATCTTTCGAAATCTGACATGAATAGATATGCCGGCTAGAGTAGGGTTCTCATATGCGAAAACATGCACGTATATGATTTTATGCGAGATTTTCTATTGCTTATGAAACATGTGAAAGCTTCAAGTACCCTTTCCGTTTCTCCTTATAATCCTATATATACAAGTTACTTAGAGTGTTATTATTACGTGTTAAACTTGACATGTCCGTTGTCGCCTTGCTTTTCCTTTGAAATTTTGTTACAAAAGTAGTCATTATACATAGGCATATCTGATGGCTGTGTTTTTTAAGACACCATTTCAGTAATGAACGGTCTATGTCTTTGTGTTTGATAATTTGTGCTTCATTTTTGCAGATTTCTTATTCGAGTTTCATGTTAAGGATAAGATGGCAAGATTAATAATCAAATGGGAGAGTAGAGCAAACTGAGCAGTGAAAGTTTCAGCAGCGGGAAGCTCTACTATTTGTTCGCTATAACTATTCAACAATCATAAACGTATTCATGTACCAACCATGTTATATAAAATGAAGTTCTAATTTACAATTTCTTTGAAGAAGATTCATTATGACATGATGAGGGAAAAAGCAAACTGGACCATGCTTGAAGGTAATTTATATTCATATTGTCTAAATTACAATAATTTTTCTCAAAACACAAGTCCGGTGCAATGCATGGGTATGAACGCCTCGTATAAGGGAGAATTAAATGCCAAGAAGTTTTCATATAAAGTTTTAAACCATTAAGTCTTCCCAATAAGTGATGGGAACTGAATCTTTTATAATATAAGATGTTAATGCACTTAAAGCCTACTATTTTGTAAAACAAAAAAAATGCTACTATTAATAAGTAAAAGCTTCTTGAGGAAGATTCTTTTTCTCGTTGGGTAATTTTTGAGGTGCATTTTGCAAAGAACATTTTTTTCTCATATTCAACACATCAAACTGTCTCTTCTACTCCAATTTGTATAGCTTTTTTTTCTTCAAGGATCTGCTTCTAATTCATTTGGTATTCTTAAAGAAACATTGTTTGATTTTAATCTTTGCGTCGCCGGCTATTTTGCCTTATGAAAACCGATTCATCTTCATCACAATGTGTCTTCATATACCTCAAGGTGATTC
>BQNB010118318.1:0-21013 GCA_026074375.1 Tanacetum coccineum | reverse complement strand
AATATAATGCATTTGATGTTTGAGGTTATTGATGATTGAGGATGGTTAAATAGGTTAGTATTGGAGTGTTGGATGTGAAATTGGTACAAAATATTGAAGGTTTGAAAGGGTTTTATAACCCTTAATTAGGGCAGAAAGTTTAGGCATAAAATCGGCTGATTTAGTGTGTTGTAAACTGGAATTTTATTGTTTAGAATTGTAGAGGTCGTTCCAATGATCGTTTTGGTATAAATTAGAGCTTCTAACTCTTAGAAACAAAAAAGTTATGGTCGATTTTAGTTAGATAATAGTTTCGGCAAATTTCAAAAAATGACAGTTTTTATATCCGAATTTGGGTCAATTCTGCGATGTCATAATTTGGTCGTGTCAAAAGATTTTCTAGGTTTTCAGGACCCTAAAGTTATCTGCTTCGAGTCTACTTTCCAACGAACTAGGCCTCGTCGATTTTTAAGGTGTAAAAGTTAGTCAAAACCTTTGTACAAGGTTATGTGCTAAAACTGTGTAGGTTGTCTGGAATTTCGTTTGTAAAGATATTATGAGCAGGCGGGTCAAAACTTAATACTTTTGGACAAAATTTAATCTAGAGATTATACATGATGTGTGTGACCTTCTGTATTTTGTTTATATTTTTATAATTTTTTTTAGGGTGCCTGCTGATGCCCAACTTTTGATATCTTCCAGCAGGCCCTGTTTTGTGTTAGTTACGCTAAGCTAGAGTTAACGAAGGGTAAATTTACTTAGGAGCTTTGGAGCAAACATAGTAGTAATTCAACATACATAGGAACCTGTAGATGGAGTATAAGCAAGTGTCGAGGTTGTTTGGCAAGTTGTTAAGCGGTAACTAGTTGCTAGTGAATCGGCAAAATTTTTAGAAAATAAGCAACCAATAGAGACAATAAGTGAAGAGGATCACATGGATTCCTAACGTATAAATTTCATTAATATAATATAATTACAGTAAGTTTCATGTTTATTAAAATTGAAATATTAATAATATATTATTATTATTAATAGGTCACAGTTGACTTCGGCGTCCCTTTTTCTCATGATTTCTTGATCGATATTTCTTCTACTCACGGTGAGTTCATAGCCTCGCTTTTCAAATATTTTTTTAAAACCCCGCGAGGGAGATGCATGCTAGTTTTATAAAACGAACACAAGTAGGGTTTTCTTGTATGCTTGGACCCGTATGTGAAGATCTTGTTGCTTGAGTGGATTTTGTCATAAGACCCCAATCGTGAGCCGTCAACTACCTGTGATGGGTAGCCGCTCATAAACTTAATAGCGTTATGGTCTCGACAACCCGATCCGGTTTTGGGGGTTTGGATCCGATTAGTGAGCACTCCCAATGTACGGACATATTGTATGGAGATTTGTAGTAGGTATACGACGAAATACCTAACCTGGGGGCATTCATTGAATTATCATTATTATTATTTGAATATGGAATTTCATCAATAGGATCGTTGGCATGAGCTCAATGCAACTGTTGGTTAATAGCTTGTCTGGCCCACAAGTCTATATGATGCCTATGAATATTATAATGCTTGTTTTCAACTCTTTATCACTTATAAAACCTATGAATTCACTCAACTTCGTGTTGACTTTTTAGCATGTCTATCTTAGGTAATTGAAGTTCGGAGGCTTGGAGGCAATAAAAAGGAGGATTTGCGCTAAACTTTTGTTCATCATTTTAAAATCCATTCCTTAATGAAAACTTGTTTAAGTGTGTTTATGTCAAACTTGTGTAATATTATAGTAACGATGCTTTGGGACTACGCTTTTGAACTCTGAAACCAAGGAATGGAAATGTTTGCTTTTTTTTAAAACGTCTCTTTTTGAGTCGTTCTTTATATTCTTGTGACTATTGTGCTATGAGTTTAACACCGAAATATTGGTTCCGCTGCGAGTAAATTTGGGGGTGTTAAAGATTGGTATCAGAGCCATAAGTTATAGAGAACTAGGTCGTTTTCAAAACCTAAACTATAACTTTATTTTCAAATTTTAGCGCGCAAACTCCTCGAGATGACGGCCAAGTCGTTCTTGCAATTACGTTTCTAGCATTATATATTGCGGGTGTATTATCACTAAGTATTTATTAATAAATACTATGATATATATATATATATATATATACATATATATATATATATATATATACATATATATATACATATATATCGAGATATATATTGATTATTAAACTTTACATATTAAAGTTTTCATCATACTTTGAAACTCTCATATCTAATTAATGTATTGCATACATTCATATATTTTGCATACATTCATACTTTATATAAATTTTATTAAATATTGGTGACCTTATATATATTCCTCGTATCTGCAGATTATCATGGCGAACCTACCTCCTCCAAATAATGATCCGAACGTTCCCGAAGATGAACATGCTCCTGCTCCCGAGCATGCTCCCATTGCTCCTAACCTTGCACATATTCAACTCAATGATTATTTAGCTGATAATGAAGAACCGAAAGAGAAAGAAGAACCTATCCCCGAACCATGACCTGAATAATAATAATGGATGGATCGAAGAGGATGATTAAGAGATGGAAGAAGAGGATGATGAGGAGATGGAAGATAAGGAAGAAGAAGAGATTGTTGCTGAAGACGAAGCTAAGATCATCTAACCCTGTGATGAGGCAGACCCGAATAACCGACCTCCTCCTGCTTCGGATGACAAGTCTGAGTTTGCTCCTTCCGTTATCCATGTGTTTGATGCCGAGAATAGGCCAGTACCACCTGTTATCCATTTTAGTAGTACTTATGAGCTAGGAAAGAGTTCTTCTGCTCGAGAGATCTTAAAGGACATCGGTGAGGTCTATCCATTTGGTCTCGTGCCCCCTACTATTGGTACTACTATGAGGTGCATTATGAAGCTGAATGAGAAAATACATGAGCGAGCTGAGGTTGATGAGAGGATTGTTCAGAAGATCGACAGAAGTGACCTTCGCATCCGGATGGTTGGTCGTGATGCTATGAGTTTGGATGGTGTTGTAAGGGAATGTCAGGCTGATGTCTCCAAGGTGATTAGTATGAAGAAGAGTATGAGTTTGGAGTTTGATAGGGTGCGTAAGGAGAGTCACCGAGTTTTGGAATTGGTTGAGTGAGAGGCTGAAGTTTGAGAGCAATACCTCCCGAAGTTCCGACTTGGAGGAGGATTTATTGAGACATCTACCCGCTCATTCCTTGGTCCTTTCCTGGACGACCCCTACGTCCAAGCTAGGAATGCTGCCATGGCGGATGATGATGTTGAGGACAATGATGAAGATAATATGGATGATGATGCCGCTGACCAAAGTGACCCACAGTCTTCTGAGCCGCGTGGATCTCCATGTGACTCCCAATAGTCTAGTATCATTAGTAGTTCCTTTTATTTTGATCATGTAGTCACTAAACTGGCATGTCGGTTAGTTGATCTAGTACTAGTGCTTGTAATGACCTAGGTCGCGTTTTGTAAAACACTACAACCTTGTACTAATTTTAGGTGCTTAATGACTATGTCTACTTTGATCTTTATTTACTGTGTTGTGGTTGCTTATATGATTGCCTAATTGTTCACTTGCTCGATTGTTGCTAATATGATAATTTGATTATTCCTGCAAGTTATAATTATACCAACGGTATGATTACTTACTCTCTTCTTTTCTCGTGTCATGTCAGAATCATGCCTTCTAAGCAAATGTCACAAGCTGCCATTGCCAAATTAGTTGCCGATGAAGTGGCTAAAGCTTTGGCTGCCGACCGTGCCACCAGAAACACTACGAGTGCTGGAGGATCTGGCAACGTTGGAGGTGCAGGTAATGCAGGAGGTCCTGAAAGAGCACAACCGGCCAAGGATTGTACTTTTTCAAGTTTCATGAAGTGTGGTCCTACTCAATTCTATGGTAAAGAAGGAGCTATTGAACTTTGCCGTTGGTTTGAAAAGATTGAATGTACTTTTGGGATCAGTGAATGCGCTGAGAGAAACAAAGTTAAGTTTGCTGCTGCTACCCTTCAAGGTAGAGCTTTAACCTGGTGGAACACCCAAGTCGCCTCCCTCGGTTTAGCAGTGGTGAACAAGAAATCTTGGGATGATTTAAAAAGGATGATGTTAGAAGAGTTTTGTCCTAAAGAAGAAATATCGAGAATGGAGGATGAATTGAGGCATCTGAGGTTAAAGGATAATGACATAACTGCTTATACCAACCGATTCAACGAATTGGTCTTACGACGTCCCGATGCTGTTCCAACTACCAAAAAGAAAACTGGTCAATATATTAAAGGGTTGCCGTCATACATCAAGAGTGAGACCTATTCCTTTAAGCCAACTACCTTAAATGAAGCTGTAAGGATGGCACATGGTCTCATGGAGCATAAAATTTAGGGTTGGAATGAAAGAAATACTAAGCAAAACAACAGGAAATGGGAAGGTGGAAATCAAGGAAATAATCAAGATAACCGCAATAACAACCGGGGAAGCTACCGTGACAACCGCCATCACAATCAAAACAATAATCGAAGAAATGGTGGTGCTAGGGCCATGACTCATGCTCAAAATGAAAATGTGGACCAAAGAGGGTGCGCCCCAAATTGCAATAGGTGCAACATGTTCCATTTCGGGAATTACCCGGTGAAATGCAATAAATGTGGTAAGAGGGGACATTTTGCAAGGGACTGTCATGGAAAGGAGGTAGCTACTGGTGTTAATGCTGAGCCGATTAGGGCTTGTTTCAAATGTAGAGACCAGAATCATCTCGCTAATAGTGATTTGTGTCCCGAGAGGAAGAAGCAAGGTGGTAGGAATGTAAGTGGCCATGTTTATGCCGTGAGAGATGTCGAACAAGCCCAAGGCCCAAACGTGGTGATCGGTACATTTCTGCTCAATAATCGTTATTTTAGCATATTGTTTGATTTGGGGTCAGACAAGAGTTTCATAAATACTAGTCTTACCTATTTATTTGATATCGAGCCAGAAAGAATAAGTACTAGTTATGAGGTCGAGTTAGCCGATAGGAGGATTGTTAGTACGAATACCGTATTAAAGGGGTGCACTTTAATCTAGTCAACCATCTATTTAAAATCGATCTAATGCCCATAGAACTTGGCACTTTTGATGTCATAATTGGTATGGATTGGTTAGTTGCACTTGATGCCGTCATCGTCTGTGGTAAAAAGGAAGTGCACATTCCGGTTAAAAATCAAACGTTAGTGGTCAAAGGTGATAGCAATTCTTCCCGATTAAAAGTGATATCCTGTATTAAGGCAAGAAAATACATCGAAAGAGGATGTCATCTATTCTTAGCTCATGTTATCGAGAAGGAGAAATCTAAGAAACGCCTCAAAGATGTACCGGTAATTTGTGATTTTCCTGAAGTATTCCCTGATGACTTGCCGGGACTTCCTCCGCCTTGACAAGTTGAATTCAAAATTGATCTAGTGCCATGTGTTGATCTTATTGCCCGTGCACCTTATCGCTTGGCTCCGTCAGAAATGAAAGAATTGTCTGAACAATTGAAAGAATTGTTAGAGAAATGATTCATTCGCCCGAGCTCGTCACCCTGGGGAGCCCCGGTATTGTTCGTAAAGAAAAAGGATGGGTCATTTCGTATGTGTATCGATTACCGTGAATTAAACAAGCTGACGGTCAAAAAACGATATCCTCTCCCGAGAATTGACGATTTATTCGATCAACTTTAAGGTTCAAGTGTATATTTAAAAATTAATCTACGTTCGGGGTATCATCAACTCCGCGTTCGAGAAGAGGATATCCCCATCACCGCTTTTTGAACGAGATATGGTCACTATGAATTCCAAGTAATGTCGTTTGGTCTAACCAATGCACCGGCGGTGTTCATGGATTTAATGAATCGTGTCTATAATCCGTATCTTGATAAATTCGTAATCGTATTCATCGATGATATTCTCATCTACTCCAAGAGCAAGGAAGAACATAGTGAGCATCTAAAGATCATTTTAGACCTGCTCAAGAAAGAGAAATTGTATGCCAAATTCTTAAAATGTGATTTCTGGTTGGAGTCTGTCCAATTCCTTGGCCACGTTATTAGTAGTGAAGGCGTTCATATTGATCCCTCAAAAATTGAAGCTATTAAAAATTAGCCTGCCCCAACGTCACCAACTGAAGTGAGGCAATTTATGGGATTAGCCGATTATTATAGAAGATTCATCAAAGGATTTTCTTTGATCGCCAAGCTGCTTACCAAACTTACTCAAAAGAATAAGAAATTCGAGTGGGGTGCGGATGAGGATGAAGCATTCCAAAAACTTAAACAAGACCTATGTACTGCTCCAATTCTAGCTTTGCCTGAAGGTCCTGATGATTTCATTGTTTATTGTGATGCATCGCTCAAGGGTTATGGTGCGGTATTAATGCAACGGGATAAGGTGATTGCTTATGCTTCTCGATAATTGAAAACTCATGAAGAAAACTACACTACTTATGATCTTGAATTGGGTGCTGTGGTTTTTGCTCTTAGACTCTGGAGACATTACCTCTATGGTACAAAATGTGTTGTGTACACCGATCACAAGAGTCTACAATATATTTTGGATCAAAAAGAGCTAAATATGAGGCAACGACGATGGATCAAACTATTAAGTGATTATGATTGTGAAATTCGTTACCATCCCGGCAAGGCCAATGTGGTAGCCGATGCTCTCAGCAGGAAAGTTTGAGATAAGCCCTTGAGGGTTCGATCTTTGGTGATGTCTACATACACCGACCTATCCGAAAGAATACTCAAGGCCCAATTAGAAGCTGTGAAACAAGAAAATGTCAAAACGGAAAATCTGGGCCGATTGTTGAAGCCTGTCTTCGAGATCCACTCCAATGGGATTCGGTATTTTAAAAATCGTGTGTGGTTACCATTGTTTGGCGGACTAAGGGACTTGATTATGCACGAATCTCATAAGTCAAAATATTCTATTCATCCGGGTTCCGACAAAATGTACCAAGACATGAAGAAGCTATATTGGTGGCCGAACATGAAAGCCGACATTACCACATATGTTAGTAAATGCCTAACATGCGCTAAGGTCAAAGCCGAGCATCAACGACCGTCGGGACTCCTTCAGCAACCTAAAATTCTTGAATGGAAGTGGGAACATATTACTATAGATTTCGTTACGGGTCTTCCAAGAACGCCTAGTGGTTACGATTCTATTTGGGTAATCATCGATCGGTTGCTAAATAGGCTCACTTTTTGCCAACGAAGAAAACTGATAGTATGGAAAAACTCGCCCGGCTGTATTTAAAGGAAATTGTCTGTACGCATGGTGTACCGTTGTCGATAATTTCGGACCGTGATAGCCGATTTGCGTCTGGGTTTTGGAGGTCCCTTCAAAATGCTTTAGGGACGAACTTAAAAATGAGTACAACATACCACCCAGAAACGGATGGTCAAAGTGAGAGAACAATCCAAACTCTTGAAGATATGTTGCGTGCCTGCGTAATTGATTTCGGTGGTAGTTGGGATCGACACTTGCCTTTGGCCGAGTTCTCTTATAACAACAGTTACCATGCTAGCATCAAGGCAACACCGTTTGAAGCATTTTACGGGCGAAAGTGTAGTCGCCTGTTTGTTGGAGTGAAGTTGGGGATAGCCAACTAACTGGGCCTGAATTAATTCGTGAAACCACGGAGAAGATCATTCAAATCAAGAACCGTTTGCTCACTGCTAGAAGCTGACAAAATAGTTATGCGGATGTGAGGCGAAAGCCGATGGAGTTTGATGTGGGTAATATAGTTATGCTCAAGGTCTCGCCTTGGAAGGGCGTAATTCGTTTTGGTAAACGGGGAAAGTTGAGTCCACGTTATGTGGGACCGTTCAAGACCATTGAAAGAATTGGTCATGTGACTTATCGATTAGAGTTACCAGAAAAACTTCATGGAATTCATAATACGTTTCATGTTTCTAATCTCAAGAAGTGCCTCGCGGACGAGAACCTGGTTATTCCACTCGAAGAAATTCAACTGGATGATAAATTGAACTTCATCTAAGAACCCGTGGAAATTATGGATCGTGAAGTAAAGAAGCTGAAGCAGAGCCAGATTCCTATTGTTAAGGTTCATTGGAACTCGCGAAGGGGTCTGGAGTTTACATGGGAAAGAGAATACTTTTTCATGAGGAAGTGCCCGCATCTATTCCCGAGCAAGAAGCGAGGGCATGGCGATAATCGAGCGCCGGGACATCACTCCCGTAAGGATAGGAGGATGTAAACTCCCGTATAAAAAGGTCACTACTTATTTTAACTCCTATATAAATTTTATAAATTTACATTTTCAAAAATTTGGTTGAAATCGAAATTCTTGGATTTTGGCGAGTTTCAGACCGTAAGTCACCTGTTATCGATCGAGAAGCTAATGGGCGCTTAATTATAGCCTCGTAAATTTCATTTGAGGTATTTTAGTTGGAAATAATATATCCGACCTATTTTCGGGCGTGACGTGTTTAAATTTGTGTTTTTGCGAAATTTGAGTGTCGGGCTAGCTTTTGGGCCAAAATACTATAAGTTATTGAAAATTGAGTAAAAATAAAAGCCATATTTAGCCATGAGAGCTCAATTTATTTTATTTTTATTATTTTCCATCATTTATTCAAGTTTAGCCAAAAACCGCGTCGAAGAAATCGCGTTATTATAAGAATTAACGAGTTGAATAGGTTATCGGGCTCAGAAACTAAGTAATTCAACCAATTTGCAAGCAAAAGCCCAACCAAGCCCACCCCTTCCATAGGGGCCGGTTATAGGCAATCAAAAATAATAAATATGTATTTTTTTTATTTAAGGGAAGTATACTAGTAATATGCTTCTATTAATTAGATAATCCCTGAATTTTAGTCCATATATCAAATAAAACACTTTATATCTTATATATTTTTTTTATAAATTCGGTTCTCTTAACCAAACCAACGACTCCTTTTTTTATTATTATATAAGGATTGATATCTTCTATGTATTGGGATATCTAGATGTCTTATAAATATAAAAGATACATTCTATTCTTTATAAAATAAATCAAACCCTTGCTTCTCCAATAGTTAAAAATTCTCATACCTAGTCTCTCTCTTATTCTCTCTGTTCGAACAGTATTATCAAGAACACCATTATTCCAATTCCAAATCACCATCAAATCACCTCCATTCTTCTCTAAGTCAAGCCTATTCTAAACCCTAATCACCCTACACCCATAAAAAGTCACCATGCAAGAGTTTTAAGGAAGTTAAAGACTTGGAAGAATCTTAGTTTTAGGGTTTTGAGTAGATTGAAGGCTATAGGATTATCAAGGGATTAAACTAGAAGTGATACAAGCAAGATTGAAGCAAGAAAATCGAGCTAGGGTTCTTGGTTTTGGAGTCTTGATTTCGGCAGCCAACACACACCCATCTAAGGGTTGTGTTTGATCATTTTCCTTCTTCCATTTTGTGTTGTAAGTCATCCTTAAAAACCATAAAGTGTTATCTAATTTTTATGGAGAAGCATGTGCTTGATTTTGATTCTTTTAAGGCATGCATGTTCTTGATCTTATGATCTTTGTTGTGGGTTCCTGGGTTTGTTGTGATTATTTTGGGTTAGGTTGTTGCGGGGTTTGGGTATGTGGTGGTGTGGGGGTGGTGATGGGGCTGGGTGGTGGGGTTGGCTGTGTTCTATCGTATGGGTGATGCATATGTGGTTGTGGCTCTTTGGGAGATGTTAGTAGTCTGATTTGTTGCTTGGCTCATTTGTCGGGTTTTGTTTGCTGTTGGGTGTGGGGTTGTTCTATTTTTGATTTTGATTTGTTTTTTGTTGATTTGGGTTTGATTTTTGTGACTGATTTTTGTGATTTGTGTGGTTGTTGATTTTTTTTTGATTTTGTGATTGTCTTGTTTTGATTGTGTTTCTGTAAATATGAGAGTTTTTTTTTTATTCTTATTTTGTTATTGATGGATGACTATTGAATAGGGACTAGTTTTTTTTTTTTAAAATCATAAGTAGAAAAAAAAGAAATATAGAAATAAAAAAAAAAACAGATGCTTTTCTCAAATATTTCTTAGCCTTCCTTGGATCCTCATTATGGACTAAATTATATGGTGTTTTGTGATTTGAATTAGATATAGGTATTTTCCTTAGCATCATAGTGATTAATTGGAGGCTATGGTTCAACACAATTCCTCCGGATGAGGGAATAGTTATGGTTTTTTGTCTTACAAAATTCGTGAAAAGAGGTCACAAGTCTGGACCTTGTTTTAGAAATTGTGTTAATTTCAGGGTTTTTGTTTTTTTGTGAACTTAAATTTTTCTTTTTAAAGCATATTGGAGGTTCAGTACTAGACCATCTGTAGGGAAAAGCCCTTCGAGCATTTGGACTCACATCCATTACTATTATAGATTAAGGATTTTACGCGGAGAGGTCTTTTCCGTATTTAATGATATTAGTGTGGTGTTTTTTATATAAAAAAAAAATTTAAAATAGAATTGGAAAGGAGGAAAATTCAGTCTATTTCTGAGTTTTTTTGCCTTTCCTTATTCGGTTTGTAATTTTGTATAAATTCTTTTAGTGGTTAGGATTGGTTATAAGAAATGGTTTTATTTGTAGTGGTTATGTATTGTTTTTGGGATTTTTCTAGACTTACTAGTGCTATTCCTGGTGTTGTTTTCTGGGTGTTGGTAAAGAGTTAAGTTGTGTGTGGTATAGGAATAGTGAATTATGGGTTAATGGGTGGGTGTATTGTGGGAATTGGAATGATATGTTGTTGGGTGGTGGGGGGGGGGGGGTGGGGTAGGGGGGGCGGTCCAACTAGCGGGGGGGGGGAGAAGGGGGAGGCCGGGGGGAGGGGGGGGGGGGGGGGGGGGCGGGGTGGGTAAGGCCGGAGGGTCAGGGTGGGGAGTAAACCAGGGATAGGGACGCGTCGGATAGGAGGCGTTTTTTATTTATTTTTTTTTTTTTTTTTAGTTTTTTTTTTTTTTTTTTTTTCTATTCGGTTTTTCTGGGGTATGTTATTTGTGATGGTTGTGATCTGGTTTTATTATCGTTTCATTATAATTAAAATAAAAAATAAAATATATAAAATTATTTTAAAAATATAATAATAGTGATAATTTATTATATAAATGTGTGTTTTTATTTCTATCTAAAATTGTTATAATAATTAGCATAGGATTGGCGTCGAAGGTAAAGGTAGAGGTGGGGTTGTCGTATTTAGGACGGGTGGGTAGTGCGGTGGTGGCGTGGGGGTGAGGGGGGATGGTGACGAGTGTGGTGGAGGTGGGTGTTGCTGTTCGTAGTCAGGTGATTGTGATGTGTGTTTGGGTGTTGAGTGTGGTTGTGGTTGGGGGGTAATGTGTTGAGGTGAGTAAGTGGGGTGTTTGTGTGGGGGGTGGGGGTAGTTAGGTTGGGCTGTGGGTGCTGGCGTGTTTTTGGTGGCGTTTTTTTTGTCAGTTGTTAAGTGTCAGTGACTGGTATATATACATTGGTGGGGTGGTGGTGGTTTTATTTGTTTGGGTTTCTTTTTGTTTTTTTTTTTTTTTATTTTTGTTTTTCTTGGTTTTTTTTTTTTTGTTTTCTTTTTTTGAGTTTTTGTATTTGGTTTTTGTTTTTTTGGTTTTGTTTTTTGCGTTTGGGTCTTGTCTTTGTTTTTTTTTTTTTTTTTTTTTAGTTTTTTTTTTTTTTTTTTTTTGGGTTTTGGTGTGCTGTTTTTTTTCGTTTATTTTTGTTTTTTTGTTAAGTTTGGTTGTGGTTATTTTTATTTAATTTTTTTCAGATGTTTTTTTTTAGTTTTTTTTTTTCTTTTATTTTTTTTTTTTTGTTTATTGGTTGTTGTTGTTGTTTTATGTTGTAGGTTTCTTATTTTAGGTTTCTATGTTTTTTTGTTTATTGTTATTTTTGGGTGTTTTTTTGGTTTGTAGTTGGTTTTGGTGCATTTTTGTCTTTGTGATGGTGTTTGTGGCCTTGGTGTTTTGGTCTTTTATTTTTTTTTTTCTTTTGTAAGGTTTTTTTCGGTTATGGTTTAGGTTTTTTTCGTTTTTTTGATTTGTTGTCTTTTGTTTTTTTTTTGTTGTTTTTTTTATGGTATGTTTTTTTTTCTTTATTGATTATTTTTTTTGTGTTTTTTGTTTTTGTTTTTTTGGTATTTTTTTTGTTTTTGTGTTTTCTTTTTTTTTTTTTTTTTATTATTTTTTTTTGTTTTTTTTTTTTTTTTATGTGATTCTTTTTTTGGGTTTTTGTTTTTTTGTTTTGTTATTTTTTTGTTGGTTTTGGTTGTATTTGGTCGTCTTTTATTCGCTTTTTTAATTTTGTTTGTGTGTTTTTTTTGGTTTTTTTTTTTTTATTCATTTTTGTTTGTTTTGTTACGGTGTGTTTAATCCCTTCTTAGGTTTTAGCTAAAATGGTGCTTTTCTTTGCAATTCTTCCATTAACCATTCCAGTTGTGGCCTTTTGGTTTGTTTGTTGCTTGCGGATTCTATGTTTTTATTTTCGCTGCAAATTTTTTTGCACTTGCAACTTAATATAAATCTCAATTTGCATGTGGTGCCATTTGGTGCAATGGATGGTTAACCAATTCCTCCGGATGAGGAAGTTATGGTCAAAATACGAAAATAGGTCAAGTCTGGACCTTTGATTAGAAAATGTGTTAATCTCCAGGTTTTTGAACTAAAATTTTTCTTTTTAAAGCATGGGTCAGTACTAGACATCTTAGGGAAGCTCGAGCATTTGGACTCACATCCATTGCTATTATAGATTAGGAGATACAAGTCCATGAACATGAGTCAATTCCAGAATTTCAGTTTTTACGTCTTGGCTAAAAATTGTAAATGCATAGTTAACCATATCTAAAATTGTAATTAGATGGCAAAACTTGGTAGATGTTTAATTACCTATAAGATCAGGTCACACACCAATTTGAGAGTAAAAATACCTTAGTTAAGTCTAGGTGCAATGTTGTGCATATCTTAGAAACATATCATATACTCGTCAAACTATTCTTACATATTGTTTTACTTTTATACCATACTAAGTCGCGTCACATCCTATAGGTTGTCGGTGATTGTTGGTGGCCTCTCTCGATACATATATTCAGCTTCTTGATCCTTTTCGCTTATTCGACTTACGGTGAGTTCATAGCATCGCCTTTCAAATATTTTTCTTAAACCCCGCGAGGGAGATACATGCTAGTTTTCTAAAATGAACACAAGTAGTTTTCTTGTATGCTTGGACCAGATTATATGAGGTATGTTTCTTGAGTTGCTTTACGTCAAAAGACCCCAATCATGAGCCGTTAACTACCTATGATGGGTAGCTGCTTGCACAACAAATAGCGCTATGGGTTAAGCAGACCGATTTGGTTTTTGGGCTTTGGATCCATTTGTGAGCAGTCCTAATGTACGAACCTATTGTGTCAAGATTTTTAGTAGGTATATGACGTAATACCTAACCTTAGGGGCACATGATGAATATTGTTGGTATATGATTATGATTATCTTAATTATGCGGAATGAGATCGGTGGCACGAGCTCAATGCAACTGTTGGTTAATAGCTTGTCTGGCTCACAAGTTTATATGATGCTTATGAATATTATAATGCTCGTGTTGACTTTTTAGCATGTCTATCTCAGGTAATTGAAGTCTGGAGGCTTGGAGGCAATAAAAAGAAGGATTTGCGCTAGATTTTGCTTATCAAATATTAAAAATTGACTCCTTTGCTCAAAAACAAGTTTGGATGTAATGGATAACTTTTTATGTTTCTTTTGGGTAACGTTCATGGGACATCTTGTTGAAACTTAATTTAGTAATATGACGAATGTTGATCTTAAAACGTCTCTTTTTGAGTTATTCTTTATATTCTTGTGACTATTGTGCTATGAATTTAACACCCAAATATTGGTTCCGCTACGAGTAAATTTGAGGGTGTTAAAGTGAATATCAAAGACTATGTGGAATCTAGTCAATGATACCAAGAATAATTTCAATGAAACAGTAATGAATAAGATTAATAACAAACAACTTACCAAACTTTCAGCCTCAATATAAAATGAACATTCGTAATAGTGTTAGGGTTTACAAAACCTTAAAGCTATACTGATATCAAAATAAATGATTTCTAGATCTCTAACTCTATGCCCTAGAACCTCCTTTTATACACCAAGGAGTCCTAACCGGCTTACAATATTTTCCTAACTTATTATGATCTTCTAAACAAATAACTTATACATATCTTTTACAAAAAATATCTCATTCTTATCACATAAACAATCTTTATCTTTTCTCTGATAAGTCTTTGATCTCTTCTCTGTCAGTATAAACTCTTCCAGCAGTTGTAACTTTCACACCAATAGTAGTAACTTTTGTACCAGCAGCACTAACTGTGTACAAGCAGCATTAACTACTTAGAATGTTTTCTTCAATCTTCATCAGTAGTACTAAGTTACACTAGCAGTACTAACTTTACTCTAGCAGTACTAACATTACTAGCAGTAGTAACTAGCAGTACTAATATACACTAGCAGTAGTAACTTACACTAGTAGTAGTAACATATACTAGCAGTAATAACTAGTTAGCATAAATTTCATTAAGATTACTAACAACACTAATTTATATTAGCACCAGTAACTCATACCTTAACAGTCTTAACTTCCGCTTAGCAGTAGTAACTTCCAAACAGCATCAAGAGGCTTTTAATCCCAATAATCCTCCCCTAAACTTGATATTTATCTTCAAAATAATCAAGTTTCTTCATTAAAAGTATTCACCATCACCAGGAGGATGCTTTCAAACACTTCCAGGATTCTTGAGCTGTTTTGTGATGAGCTTAAGAAGCTGATAACACATTTCCTTCTAGTGATCAGCTTGAAGCTTCTTGTTGAGCATGCCTGTGATTGTTGTAGTGTAAGGGGATATTTCTTCTCAACCAACATAAAGAGATGCATGTCTTGAAACCTCGCAAAGTGTACTCCATAAGAATCAATTAATTTCCAAATCAACACTTTGTTTCCTAATAGATTTCTCCACACTGTATCTTCTATATTATGCTCAAACATTGTCCTTAGATCACCTATAGTACTATTTCATAGCCTTCTTTTGGCCTTGTATTCCTATGCTTAGCTTTCACCAATTTCCATAGAGTTTCCAAATCTTCTTTGTCAAAATCTCTAAGCATCTGAATCATTAATGAGTACCTTTTTGAACTTCCATTAGCTCTTATGATTTGAATTAGACTGATCTTTTCTTCTTTAGCAATCTTCCAATCAACAATGCTTGGAGGTTTAGTAGCTAATGGTATAGCATCAATTGCTACTTCCTTTTCATCAGGAACAACCTTTATAAGCTTTTTCATCCCAGCTTCTTCTTGATCATCATGTATCTTTTGCTTCTTTCCTTCTCTTATTCTAGCTCTTCACCTGCTCTCTTTAAACTACTTTCTTGTGCCATCTCTGCTTTAGCTTTCTTTGAGCTCTATTTCACCAACTCAGTATCCTTATCAACAAACATGTTTACCCTTGTCATGGCTTTATCAAATAACTTCTGAATTTCTGTAAATGACTTGTTATTCAATTGACTTTGCTTGTAACCAACTATGTTTTTCAAATAAGTTGACATTGTACTTTTCTTTTGTGCTTTAGTTGGTGGCTTGTTCCTCTTTTCTTGAGCTCTTAATGCTACAAAGTGTTTCTTTCTCTTCTCTAAGAGTTCTACAAATAATCTTGCCTTCTCTTCATTTGTCAATTCTTCTTGCTCTCTTGCTTGTAATCTTTCAGCCAATAACCTATCAGCCTCTATCATTGCTTGCACATTATCCCATGAAATGTTGGCTTCTTTAACTTTTTCAGCCTTCTCTCTTGCAAGTATTGCTTGTTCTTCTTCTTCAGCTTATAGCTTGAAAGCAAGTTCTTCATTAAGTCTTATTTGTTCTTTCATCTTCAAAGGCTTCTCAGGTTCAATCATCTTAGCTTTGCCTTTATCCTTGATGTTTAAAGGTATTGATGTTAGTGTTGGTCTTGTTGTAGATTCACCAGGGTCTCTAAAAGTAATGCTTTTAGCTTTGGGTATTGTTGAAGGTGTTGTTGTGGTTGTACTCTGTACTGGCTCTTGTACCACAACCTTAGGTTTTGCACTCCTCAATTTAGCCAATGCTTGATCCAAAGTAATCTCTTCAGTAGTAATTGTTGCAGCAGTACTAACTTCAGTAGTACTAACTACTTCTTCAACAACTTTTTACTTTGCTCTGCAACAAATACTTCTTCACCGTTAAAAACATATGTATCAAACATTTGAGCATCATCATACATCCCTTGAGTTTCATTAACCAAAGTAACCTTTGCATCTTGGTCAATGTCATCTATTTTCCTCCCCTGTTTGGATGCATCCTCCTGATCACCCAAACCTTCATCTTCAGAGGAAATGACTTGTGCAGATCAACCAATCTTGAATAATCTTTTCATCCCTAGAGTTTTTGACTTCCTTTTCCTTTCCAGCTTCTTGGCTCTCTTCTTCAAACTAGCAATCTCCTTTGCTTGAGCAGTCTTTATTGTTTCTAAGTCAAAAACTCTATCAGACAGTTCGGTACAAAGATCCATCAATTCCTTAAGTGTTAGTCTGTCCTCCCCACTTCCAAGTGTGTTAACACTTGATAGAGGTGGGTCATTGGACTATGTAGGTACATTTTCCTCATTGGCATCCTCATCTGCCAAAGGCTTTGTAGGACCACTGGATTGAGGAATCTCAGTGTCTTTTCTCTGTTTTCTCATAGATTGTTTCTTTTGAGGTTGTGATGTTGATGGTTGAATGATGGGTGTGTGATGGGGATCAGTTGGCATAGCTGAACCTTCACCCATTTCTTCTTGAGCTCGAACCATCATGGTTGGAAATAAGGGTGTAACTGCTCTAGAGAATCCTTTCCCAACCCTTTTCATATTGCTAAATACCTTCTTTGTGTGAGAGGGTGTAACAAAAATTTCATCATGAGTAGACATATCACCAACTTGTTTATCCAAAAAGACTTGCACAAACCTTGGATACATTAGAAATTTGACACTACTATCCACATTCTTCACCATACTTTTAAAGATATACTTAGAAAAATTGAATTTCTAGTTTGTGGCTAAGCAGATTATTGTAGAGGCCATAGTGCTACTAAATTCGTTCCATGCAGCAGACTTAGCACTTAGGCATTGCAGAATAGTATGGATCAAAAACTTCCATTGAGGAGAAAAGAAAGCTTTGTAGAATGTAAGTTTCTAAGAAGGTTTTTCATACCCCGTTAAAGCAAGTTGCTCAAAAATATCAGCATTGGGTAGACATTCAATTCCTTTAGCATCTTCCAATTTAAGATCTCTTCTTACACTTGTCTCAGTGATGATCAATTTCTTCCCATCTACTAGGGCTTGTAACTGAACTTCTCCATTAACAATTTTTACCTTTGCAGTAGCCCAAAATTGCTTAATACATGAAGTATAGATTGTAGTAGGGGTGTGCACGGTTCTGTTTGGTTTGGTTTTTGGCTAAAACCGAAACCGAACCGAAATATTCGGTTTTTATAAAAATAAAAACTAAAATCGTTCGGTTTTTGGCGATTTGGTTTTTTTTGGTTTATTATCTGTTTTGGTTCGGTTTTTCGGTTTATAACCGTTTGTATTTGAGCGTGACTAATTTATACCAACAAACTTGTTTTACGTAGAAAATTATTTATTCTTTTCTATTTCTTTTGTCAATTTGAGCCTAATAATGTTCATCTTAAATGACACACACACACATATGAAAATGAGCATACACACAGTATAATCATTACCGCATATATAATGATATATTCTCAAGTAAATGCATGTATATGACATACACGTTATATAAATGTTGAGATAAATATATTATAATTTCACCCAAAAAATGAATTTGGATTAATAAATTTGATTTATATAGTTATTTATTTATATTATATATTAATTATATATTATTATATAATAAAATCGATTCTATTCGGTTTTTACGGATCGGTTTTTGGACAAAAAACAAAACCGAACCGAGTTTTTTGGTTTTTGAAAAAAGTAAAAACCAAACCATCGGTTTCTAGTTTCGGTTAGTTTTTTTGGTTCAATTTTTTTCGGTTTTTGGTTTGGTTTCGGTTTTTTCGGTTTTTCTGCTCACCCCTAGATTGTAAGATTAACCGTTAACGCATATTTGATAGGATTCGCATTCAAGAAATCCATAATTTGCTCAAACCCATCACTTTCAGTGGGTTTAGCCAAGAACGCGACCATGTTGTGTGAATCAGCAAACTTTGGAGCAGATATTGTGATGTTTTGATGATTAACGATGAAATTGAGTTAGGGTTAATGATTAGAGAGTATATGAAAGATTGAAATCAATTAAATGATTGAATGAAACCCTTAATCGAAGTATTTATGAAACCCCACAACAGCATTAACGTTCACCAGCAGTTGTAAGTTATGCCTAACAGCATTAACTTTCAACTAGCAGTAGTAAGTAGCCCAGCAGTAGTAACTCAGTAGTAAATTAAGCCTAGCAACATTAACTTACAACCAACAGTAGTAAGTTATGCCTAGCAGCATTAACTTTCTCTAGCAGCAATAAGTTTATGCCTAGCAGTATTTCCATCATCAAATTAGTATTTTAACTTACAAATTCTCTCTATCTGTTTTTGATTTCTCTCAATTCTTTTTAGCTCACAATTCTCTCTGTCTATTTTTGATTTCTCTCAATTCTTTTAGCTCACAATTCTCTCTGTCTATTTTTATCACACATCTCTCTTTCTGCTTTTCAACTCACAACTTCTCTTAATTCTTTTTCTCACTAAATCACTCTGTCTGTTTTTATATCATACATCTCTCTTTCTGTTTTTTAGCTCACAACTTCTCTTAATTCTTTTTCTCACTAAATCACTTTGTCTGTTTTTATATCACACATCTCTCTTTCTGTTTTTCAGCTCACTATATGTCTCAATTCTTTTTCTCACCAATTCACTCTATCTGATTTATTTTCATACATCTCTCTTTCTATTTTTCAGCTCACTGTATCTCTCAATTCTCACAGTATTAATTATACCAGCAGTAGTAAGTATAACTAACAATATTAACTCAGCAGTATTAAGTATAACTAGCAGCACTAATTATACTTAATAGTAGAAACTTTTAAGTTACAAGTACTTACTCTAATTTCATCTTTAGCACCTTTTTCATTCCATTCCAAACATCTTTCCATTAATCAAGACTTTAGATATTAAGCATTCCAATACTTGCAATCAGATATTGAAATCTGCTAACATCAAATGCTTTTGTGAGTAAATCTGCAACATTCTGGTCTGTGTGAATCTTGATCATCTGGAAAAGATTCTTCTCATAAGAATCTTTGATAAAGTGATGCCTAATCTCCATGTGCTTTGTCTTTGAGTGAAAAATAGGGTTCTTACCTATGCAGATAGTATTCTTATTATCAATATGAATCTTAGTCTGCATAAAGTTATATCCACAATCCAGTAATTGATTTTGAATCCGAAGTACTTGGCCACAACAATTTGAAGCAGCTATATACTCAGCTTCAGTTATAGAATTAGCAACCACAGTCTGCTTCATGCATTGCCAAGAAATTAGTCTACACCCTAGGAATTGATAACCTCCTGTTGTGGACTTCCTATCTAAGCTTGCTCCTGCATAGTCTCTGTCAGTATATGCCACTAAATCAAAAGGTGAATCCTTAGTGTGAGTCCCAAACTGAATAGATCTCTGCAGCCTATAAAGGATGATAGCCAAGATGTATAAACACAGTTTGACTATATAGAAACACTGACTATGAATACTATGTGTTAATGCGGAATCTTAACACAAGTACTAAGAAGAACAATGAAAAACTAAATAATAATTTCTATTAATCTGCTTTGAGTGATTACAGATTACTAACTATGAGATATGATTTGTTTGAGATATATTGAGCTCGTGTTATCTAACTATGCTAAGAGGGATCCTTTTATAGACCAAGGATAAACCCTAACAGGCTTACAAAACGCGTAAAAGATAATACATATCTTTTCCTAAAATATCTCATACATATCTCTTAAACGGTACTAACTAATTTCTATTATCGGTACTAACTAACTGATCAGTACTTAACATTTTGTACTGTCAGTACTAACTATAACTATCAGTACTAACTATTTATACTGTCGGTACTAAGTTAGGAAAACATAATTCCTAACAATCCTCCCTTAAACATGAATGTTGAACTCTTTTAACTTCATGTTTCTTCAGATTTATCTTCTTAAGCTCATAGAGGATGTATCCAAACACTTTAACATTTCTTGATCTTTTAAACACTATCCATCTTCAGCAGCAACTTTGTCTTCTCAGCAACACAGCAACATCTTTTCAGCAACAATCCAACTAAGTTGGCTTTGTAGTTTTTGGCAAACTACCAGCCATAAACGGATTTGATGTTCCTTTACCAGTAGCCGTTTGCTCTGGGATAGTTAACTCTTTATTTTAAAAAATATGGTGAGTTAATTACCATACAGTTTTTGGTAAACTGTCAACCATCAACGGAATTGATTTGTCTTTACCAAATACCGTTTGCTTTTGGACTAGCCAATGCTTCATTGCCATAACATGGTGCATTGATAAACCATATAGTTTTTAGCAAACTATCAGCTATCAACAGATTTGATTAGTCTTTACCAAGAACTGTTTGATCTTGGACTAGCCAACTCTTCACCAGTGAAGCAAGGTGAGTTGAAAACCCTACAATTTTTGGTAAATTGTCAACCATAAACGGATTTGAGAAGTCTTTACCACAAGCCGTTTGCTTATGGACTAGCCAGTTCTTATGCCTGTTAAGCATGGTGAACTGATGACCATTTGTTGTGTGGTGGTTAGCCAACACTCAAACCCTTCTCAGTCCCATCAATCTTACTCTTCAGATTCTAATTCCAATGCCATAGTACTCTCTTCTTCAGACTCTAATTTCAATCTCAGCATCTGCTTTAGTACTTCCTTTCTCAAAGGATATTTCTTCTC
>BQNB010118317.1:0-21013 GCA_026074375.1 Tanacetum coccineum | reverse complement strand
ATCATGTAACAATCTAGATAAACTTGATAGGGGTTTAAAATAAAATCCGTGAAGTCATTATATTCTTGTCGGGTAACCTAAAAAGCAGGTTAAAATACTATCTCAATACACATAATTGTTATACTTTATTTATTAAATTAAATAGCTGACAAACAATTACCTTATTAGGGTCGACATTTTCATACGTAAAGTATATACCAGTATCATGTGTACCCGTTATCAAAACGTCATCCCCTCCTACATTGTCATGTAAAATTTATTTGTTTTGATTATAAAACAAGAATAATAGTAGACCCACATGGGTGGGAGGGAGTAAACAATTTATTTGTTTTGATAATTGTGGCCTGGTAACTTTACAAATAAAATTGAATCACTTATACTCATTGTTTTAATTTTTTAAAATTAACAAGATCATGGCGTTTACCTTTTAAAATTTGACTGAGTAACAAATTTTTGTTACCTGCTGAGTCTTTTTTTTTTAAATAATTTCAGGATTACCGGGTCGCATAAGCCATCATCACCAGGATGCGACGGGTTAGGGGGTTGCCAATTTGGAGTTGGCGTATACACTGGCATCTGGCTATGCCAATTAGAACTACCGGGCTGCGATGGCATTGATGTTTGCCAGTTTGTTGGCGTAGCCGTATTAAAGATAGGGTTGTTTGTCGGCGTTAGAAGGAGAAGAACCTCCCTGTGGGGGGGGGGGGGGGGGGGGTGGGTGGGGGGGGGGGGGGGGAAAACAAACAAATAAAAAGTATAATACTTGCTTACTTTTCAGCAAGGACAAAATATATGACTATCAAATCCACATAAATTATACCTGTATGCTTTGAAATCCAGACAAATCACTTAGCCCATAATGCTGATCGGCAATGATCGGTTCTCTATTTGATCTCGTGTCAACATTCAGCTCCTCCATATACTTTTTCATTTTTTCAAATATATTTTGGCCCTGTTTCATCATTTGATCCATCCCACTTCTTTGTTCCTGAAACTCTCGATATATATCAGACGGTACTTCATAATGATTTTCCCGGTTTAAGTGAGGAGGTCTTCGTTCTCGTTCAGTAACACAACCGTCAAAGTAGGCCCTGCTAGAAAGCCACCAACCAGATCCAGCCTCAACCTCATCCGGTATCAATCTTTCCGCAGGTACACGTCCCTTTAAAGTATAAAAAGGGACATTAAGTATGAAATAAATAACGTAATCAAATTAATAAACTATAACATTACATAAAACGCACATGAAGAAAATCACGAAGCATGGGTCGATAAAACTTCTTATTGGAAGTCCATGCAACTATTCTTGGATAACGCATGTGACGTGTATAAAATTCATTCGGCCCTAACCGGAACACCTCCAATATCCATGTCTAAAAAAAATTAAATTGTTTCAATTACTTTATGTTACACATATATAATTTAAATGCTCAATTAAATATTATAAACTAAACAATGACATACCTTGAATGCCCAAGTGAATCCCAAAAGTGAATACGTTTTCTTATCATCTTCGGTTGTCGACTCAGTGGCATATAAGGGAAGCCAACGTTTAACATTTGCATCCTTTAGACTATAGTACAATGTCGGCCAAACGTAGGAACCCCAAGGATAGTCGTCCCAACCATCTCTATCATTTGCCAACCTTAAAATCCAATTAGGGACAGGACGTTTATCCTCCAAACCTAATAACACTAACTGCAAAATGCCTATACAACAGAGGCTAACAGCATCATCGTCGTCTAATTTTTTAAACAAATCGCTATCAATCAAATCTTCAACATCTTTCCCGGTTATACGTTTACCATCTAAACGTGACGAAAACACCCGTCGCCTAAAAGGAATAGGCTTATCCTTGTCGTCATAGTCATCCGAATACTCTACCCCAAACTTTAAGCCAGTAACTAGACAAAATTCTTCTCTTCCAAATTGTATTTGAAAATTATCATACATATGGTAATACAAAGGTACATTTTCAGTTTCACCGCCTACTAACAACATTTGACGACCTAACATAAAATGTATTAAAATACAATTCTCTGTCCAGTCCTCTAAATTTAAAAACCAACCAAAACAACTTTTCCTAAATAATTCTTCCCGTCGAGTACCCCTAGTTAGTTTTCTAATTCTTTTAATCAAACTCATTCTACTTCTACATGTGATAAGAACACGAGGTACCTAAATTATAAATAAATTGCATATATTACTACGCATATAAACATCATAAAAAAAATTAAACACAGTAACCAATTAATAAAAATTATACCTCGTAGTTGCTCAAATCCATCTTAGAAACGCAGTAACAAACTAAAATCTTCAAACGACCGTCGGAGCAAAACCAACTCAAAACACAAGAACAAATTTAAAGTCGATACGTTCACTGATATTTGCTTTTCAATGCAACTATGAAATTTACATTCATTCAAGTGCTTTCATTTATATGATCAGATATGTGAAAACAAACAAACTCATAAAGATAGAAATGACATTTCATTGCATACATAACTCTTTTCCTTGCCATGCATAGGTCTAATCTTTGCATTGAACGGTAAAATCATCAAAACCCTCTCAACTCAATATATTGCTCGATCAACTCAGGAAAAAAAAATACTAAAAAAAGTTCTCAACCCCTATATTTGCTCGATCAACTCAGATTAGGACAAAAAAAATTAAAAAAAAAGTTCTCAACTATTAAAATGGCGCGATCAACTATTTTATATATATATATAATTGGTAACTTTAATTCTGGAAGCGACACGTGTTGTTTGAGTTTTTAACTTAAATATAAGCGCGATCAACATGATTATTTTGGAAAAAAAATTTGTCAGGGTTGCAGCAAGAAATATTGATTTGAAATAGGTTGATTCGGTAATTTTCGCTATATAAAATGATTCTATAGTGCAACTTCTAATCATTTACCATATAATCAATTGTTCCAGTTTTTGGGATTTAATATATTATCAAGACATGCAAAAACCTAATGCCAAGGAACCATATATGAATATATGATAACACTACAAGAAAAAGGAGAACGGGCGACGAGTTTTTCTCCGGCGACAAAAGTCGCCGGGGAAACACCACTAAATGACAAAACCACGTCCTACGTGGCACTAATTTTGCAAGATTTTTAGTCAAAATTTGAATGACTTTTCCCCGGCGACATGTCGCCGGGGATAAGTTGGTTATGGTTTGAACCAAAAAATCAACGAAAAACTTGACGGCAAAGTTTCTCGCCCACTTTTCCTCGGCAACATGTCACCGGGGATAATGTTTCCACTAACCGACCATGTTTAAGCATAGTGATTAGTGTTAATTAACTTGGAAGTGACGTGGCCTACATAATCCCCGGCGACATGTCGCCGGGGAAGAGTGTTGACTTTCCTTGACTGTGTTTAGTGGTTATTTGATTAAGTGTAATGACGTGGTTAGAGGATTCCCCGACGACATGTCACCAGGGATAATAAATATGTGGTTAGCATTTTCGACTTGTTTTGACGTGGTTTTAAAATATTTATAGTTTGACGTGGTTTTAGTTTGACGTGGTTTGAGATACTTATGAATTCCCGGGGTTAAACTATTTATAGTTTGACGTGGTTTTAGTTTGATTTCCCGCCTTTTGACTATTATAGTTTCACAGAAAAAGAGGTAAAATAATTATAGTAACATATTTTAAACGCAAAATAATTATATTAGAACATACATATTAGGGGTGACGTGGCCTACATAATCTTCGACGACATGTCACCGGGGACGTTTATTGACTTATTTTGACTTTTTAAATAGTTATTAGGTGTTTAATTTATAAATAATAAACGTTTTGTTATTTATAATTATATATTTTTATATATAATTATTATATGAAAAAAATTACTATGTTTTTTAGGTTCCTTACATTTTCTCGGTTCGGTCCGGTATGCGGTTCGTTAATCAAATTTTATACGCGACTTATAGTAAAACACAATAAAAGTCGATAAAAACGCGACTGAAAACAGACACTTAAATAATAACTATATAAAAAAACACTCTGTTTTCTCGGTTCGGTTCGGTTTGATATGCACTACCCTTCTTTAGTTGAACATGATATACCGTATACTTTTTCAAGATGCACATTCGTCAAGTAACACAAAAACAAATATTCATTTAGTTAAAATATTATACATACCACTTGTAGTAACACAAGCGAGGCCTTAGACCGATACGCGACTTACAAACAAACACTTAAACATATTAGACCGATAATCATACGCGATTTACAAACAGACACTTAAACATATTAGACCGATAATCATACGAGACTTACAAACAGACACTTAAAGCATACGAATTACATTCTAAATGATAAACTGCTCCAAACCAAGTTTTTCCATGTCATTGTAAACTTCGTGAAGTAGTGCAGCAGAATTAAGTGTGTGTTCTTCCAGATGCATATACATTTACACTGTTGCCTTGAGTACCGTTATCTTTCCAAGCAAGTGCTTGCAGTTTGAGCACTCTGTATTTCTTGAAGTTCCCGGAGAATAACTTTGAGGTGTTGAAGCTCCTTGAGAATAGTGTGGAGGTGTTGAAAATCCTGGAGAATAAATTGGAGTCGATGAAGATCCTGGAGAATAAATTGGAGTCGTTGAAGCTCCAGGAGAACCAACTAGTAGACGGACTCGTTCCTCTTTCCATAAAAAAAAATTCACATCCGAAATAGTTTTGCCGAGGCTGTTAAAGATTAAAGATAATAATTTTTAACAACTAACCACATTATTTGTATATTACACAAAAAGCATGTGATTGTTCACCTTTGATTGTGGACATGCATAGTATAGTTTACCATGGGTTTTAGGTTTATACGATTCTCGCAGAACTACATCTTCGGCTCCACAAGGACACACAAAAGCTTCATATGGAACTATCAACACCATAATAATAGTTTGATCTGTTGGTGGTTGTGATGGTAAGAGTGTGTTTGATCTGTTGGTAGTTGTGATGGTAAGAGTTTGATCTGCTTTTATGGTTAAAAAAAGAGTTTTTAGAGGGAGTATTTGGCGGGAGTACTTTCCAGGAGTACTTGGCGGGAGTACGTGGCGCTTTTTGTTGTAGAATTTTTGTCAAAGTTTGACCAAAATTATCGACTCATCCGTTGAACATCTAATGTACAACGATAGCATCTCGACTCATCCGTTGAACATCTAATGTACAACGATAACACATCGACTCATCCGTTGAAAATCTAATGTACAACGATAGCACATCGACTCATCCGTTGAACATCTGTAACACCTCCCAAATCGGGTCGCAGCGGAATATGGGTCATGGGAGCGTTACTTCATAGATCAATAGCACAAGATATATATGAGAACGACCTAAAAAAGAGTCATAAAACTGATACATTGGATTTAAACAATTTGTTTGTTACAAAAGCCCATAGCTTCACTTGTTTATTGTTCAAAAGGTAAAGATTCTAGCACATAACAAATATTTTCCCAAAATGTAATGCGACTAAATCTTTAATGTACATGACTTCCAAAATATGACCACCAATGTATCCCTTGTCTTGTACCTCATTAACCTCCTAAGAAAACATGCCTTAAAACGTCAACAATAATGTTGGTGAATTCATTAGTTTATAAAATGTATAATGTAGGACCACAAGATTTTCTAAGTGTATGATAATGCAACAAATGCAAACATCACAAAAATGTAATTACGTTTTCCTAAGGCCATGACACTGAAGCTCGACATGTGTGAATTACAATATAAATTGCCTGCATTGCCCTTGATGATGTTCTAACCCGCAACATCCTAAATCCGACATGGTATACGTTCGTTGTCTGGCAAACCGGCACAGTGAGCGCTACTCACCCGAATGGGGAGGTCAATCCCAAATAGATCTCTTTATAACATTCGCGCTTACAATCCAGTAGTTGACAGTTCATGATAGTGGGCTCAGTGGGTTTTCGTTACTTAGGCAAACACGTAATCATAATGTAAAAATGTCCACTTGTGTCCAATTGTAAAACAATGCATATTTCTCACCCCAAGACTTGTAAATCATTATAAATGTAAACGTGTGGCTATGAACTCACCTTGAGTGAATGAATCGACAATGTAAATCACAGAATGAAAATGCATCACGTAAATGTCCAAATGCAACCTAAATAATTATAGGTCGTATGAGTACTAAGTACTTTGAATCTTGGTTTAAAAATGCGCGCATCATTGCGTAAATTGCACGCATCATTGCATTGCTTTTAAAATTTACCGCATTTGTGTAATGCTAGCAACGGTCGCAATTGTCGCAATCTAGAATTTAGGTCATTTTACTCCAAATTAAACCATATAAAAGATACCCACATATTTTAATGGACTTTTAAAGATAAAACTTGTTAAAAGACGTTTAAACCAAACACAATAACGAAAATATAGTATCTTTGGTTTTGCTAAGTGTTTTATGTCAAGCTTTGCTTTCGCTTTATTTGTTATAAAAATAGATTGTTGGCCTAAATTCAATATGCTAGTAACTTATTTTGTAAATTTATTACAATTACTTGGTAACTGGGGGAATATACTATGTATAAATATTTTTCATACTTTTTTTAATACTAAACGCATCGCGTCCAAATTGCGCTTGCATTCGCATCACGGATCACGCAATGGCTTTTGGGACATTTAGCGCATTGGATCGCAAAACGCAATTTTAAACCAAGCTTTGAATAACTAATACCATATATAATTATATATAGCTACATCACCATCTAATTGTAATTGATAAATAATATTTATAAAGTTAAAATGTTTATAAATATCGCCTTAGTAAAAATATCGTAACTTTCTCGTTTTAAGTCCGTTTTGGACGTTCTTTATGTCCACGGTTTCGTATTAAGAAAATGTATCAAAATATTACATTTTAATATTTTTAACTCACTGAACAATAGTTTTTACTGTTCATGATTATTTATAAAATTATTTTTATAAATTTGATTATCAAAATCCCGTAAATGTCATATCTTACTCATTTTAATTCCGTTTTTAGTGATTTTTCCGAGCACGTCTTCGTAATTAAAAGTTCTATCTAGATAAAATATTTTCCAAAAAGTTTCTGATGTGAACAGTAATTTATTTTTATAAAATTATTTTTATAAAAGCATTTATTATTGTAAACTTGCAAATGGCGTAACTTCTTCGTTATAGCTCGGTTTTTCGAGTTCTTTATATGCCTACGATCCTCATGACATGTAGTATTTTAATAAAATATAAAATAAATGATTTATTTTTCGAATTTTGATCAGAATGTTTGATGACTTTTGATAAATGCTTAATTGTATATATTAATGACCCGGGATTTTGCCAAATAAAAGCCAAAGACCAATTATGACAAGTTCTCAAAGTTTCAAAGGCTCATTTAGAGTTTTGAAGTTCAAGGACTAAAATTGCAAATAGTGGAAAGTTTGTTTGTGAAGTGGAAAAAGAAGAAAGAAACTACAAGGACTAATGCTGTCATTTTGAAACTTCTTTTATACTAAGAAAGGGACGGGTGAAACGCAGGGACCATTATTGCAAATACTTCAAACCTTTAAACATAAACGCGGGTTTAAATCCTCCCTCTAACCGCCTCAACAGAATTTCCCGCCAAAACCACCCACAAACCCAACTTCGCCAAATCCCTACCCCGCTCCTCTATATCACTTGAGCTTGTTCTAAATCCTCCTCCACATCACCTAGACCACGTGTCAAGCCCTCATTGGCTCGAACACCTCATCACCATCATCAAACGGCTACAAATGGACTTAAAATGATCAACGGCTGAGATGTAATGGAAGATTCGAGATTTCTTCACCTCTCCTCTTCAATCCTCTATAAATAGAAGCTTAGGGTTCATATTTTTGAGTTGTTGTTTTTGTTTTAATTTTTAGTTTTGTAATTCTCTCAATTTTAAGCTTTTTCTTTCAAATTTTAAGCAAAGAGCTTTAAGCTCTTGTACTCTTTTTCTTTCATCTTGTACTTCATACATTTGACTAATCACATTCAGTTTACCAGTTTAATTGAACTCTGATTCCAATTTTAAGCCGTATTCATTCAATAAGCTCTTTAGAGCTTATTATTGTTCATAAGCTCAAATTCAGTCAAATTTTGTGTTTTCAGTCATTCATTACTCTTTTAGTTCAATCTTAAGTCAAAGCATGATCACTTGAGGCATTTGTGTTCAATTTTGAAAGTAACAAGGACAATAAGCTTAAATTCAGCTTATTGAGGTTTAGAGGCTAGGGAGCCACTTAGGTGCAAGTTTTTAAGCCACTCACTCTACAAGAGTGGCTTTGGTTCTGAGACTACAATACTCTCAGGTTTCATTTCTCAAGTTTAATTTCAGCTTAATTCTAGCTTTTACATTTGCTTATCACTATTCATTCCTGTTCAATTCTGTCAAATTTGTTTGTTTAGGCTTAATCTCTAGCTGTTTTCAGTTTTCATTAGGTTAAATTTGTGTAATCTTAGCTTCTCTTTTAAAACTGTCATATTAGTGTAATAAGCTAGCTAAGAAAGTAGCTTATTATCACTAATAAGCTGTAGGATTTATAGCTTAAATAGCTGTATTAGGTCATTTTAAGTAAAAGTAGAATAAAGGTTTTAGAAGCTTTAGAGTTAAAATAGAATTTAAGCTTTCTTTAGTTTTGACAGTCACTATAAAGGAGTGTTTGGATTTAGTTTTATTTGACTTGTAAAGTCAACTTCACTATGTCAAAGCTATTCATTCAGTTGTGTTAGGGTAGTATATCAAGTTTTAAGTAGGTTTTAAGAGTTAGATTGTTGAATTCTAAAGTTTAGAGTGTTAAAATCTTGTATTTGCACCAGGGCAATTTTAAAGGTGAAAGAAATTTTAGAAGTTAGTTAGCCATAAGCAATTTAGAACTATCATTTAGTGAATGTAGGATTAAATACAAGTGATTAACAGGATTATGAGTTTTTAAAGTAGAAAGCTAGCTTGCATTTTACTATCTTTACCAACTGCATCAGCAACAACAGTTAATACTGTTGTTGCTATTCAACTTTAAGACATCTCTCTATTAGTTTTGAATAGGAATTAGATTTAGGATTTAAGCACTTGTGTAGATCTCTAGTAGCTTTATTCAGATAAGCTTTTAAGTTCCATTAATAAGCTCTAATTCTAGCTTAAATTTTTTTACAAAAGTAGCATGTAAGCAGCAGACTAGGTTCTAGTTAATCATCTTGTGATTTTAATTTCTAGTTGATATTTTAAAAAACCTTTTATCTAGGTTAGTTTAATAATCATAGCATAGCTTAGATTCAAAATTTTAGCTGATAAGGTTCACTAATAAGCTCTTTAGTTTTTTAGTAAAAGCTTATTTCAGTTTCAATCAAAAACTTGCATTTTTTCAGTTAAATTTTCTTGTTAAATTTGTTAGTACTTAGCCTTTTTCTTTTTGGAATCATTAAGCTCACATCTTAATCTACAAGTAGCATCTTTTAGTTTCCATTTTCATCTAGTAATAAGCAAATAATAAGCCAAAAATAAGCAAATTCGTAAGGTCTATTTTGTACTTTCTTAATAGTATAGGGTTACCCGTTTATACTATAGTGTAAATTTGCAAAAGTTTGGCCGCCTACCCTTTACTTTCTTTTATTTCAGTTTCTACCCTGTCTTTTGCAAAAGAATAAAATAGTTTTAAATTTCTAGAATTTAGTTTAATAAAGTTAGGTTAAAAGTTTTAATTGATCAAATTAGTGTTCAATTGGTTTATAAAAATTAGGGCTTTTTGTGCCAATAGATTTCTGCACTAGTTTAGTTTCTAAAAATCATTTTTTCTAAATTTTTCCAGTTAAATTTGTATTTTCTAGGAATTAAAATAGATTTTAGTTAATATCTTTTTCTTAGAAAAATCATATAAAATAGAAAAATAGTTGAAAAATTAAAATTCTTTTTGCAATAATTTTCTTTTTAAATCTAGTATTTTTGAAAAATAAAAGTAAAATTTTAGTGATAATTTTTAGAAAAAGTTTATTTTTGATTAATTCATTAATCTTTAGAAATTCATAAAAAATTCAAAAATAGTTAAAAAATTCCAATTCTTTTTCCTAAAATTTTCTTTTTAAATTTGTGATTTTTAGGTATAAAATTTGTTAAAAGTTGTGCCTTAGATTTTAAATTTCAGTTTTAGCTCGCATTTTTACTTTTCGCGCATTTAAATTTCGAGTTAGTTAATTGTTCTTAATTCGTTCTATTACATTTGTAGTATAATCAAAGTTCAAAAATCCTTTATCATTCTTAACTCGAATCCGAATTATTCCTAAATTCTCAATTCACGATTTCGTTGGGACACGACCCGAGGAAAAGTACTTCCCGGATAAAAATATACAAATTGTGTTTTCTTTAGTGAGATTTTTACCTTATATTTCTCTTGTTTGAGAAGTATTTTGGAAAGAATTCTTACGGGATTAATACTATAAGTATATAAATTTGCTTTTGCTACACATCAACTTTTATAAAGTTTTATAAACTTCTTTTTAAAAGTTTTAACCTTAAATAAAATGGCTACAAGTCCTCTAAAATATTTCCTACTACAAGTCCCATATATTTTAAGTCCTCTAGTCCATCATTTTTCCAAGAATAACAAGTCCTCACATTTATTTATTTATAAACTTTAATAAGTAAACTTTTAAACAATTAATTTATATATACTTTTATAAATTAAACCATACTTGTATAATGTATATACTTTCATTCCAACATGTTTTTAACATCAATATAGCATATGAAAAAGTATTTCAAACCATGATCAAGAGTAATAATCCATTTTACATCTTAATATATTTCTTAGATGGTGATTTATTACATAGACATTATATACACATAAAATCATAAATGTAAAGAGTGTATGGTTTTTAGATAACCTTAAGATGAAGTATGATTAAGAAATACAAGTTCTAAACCCTAGTTTAGAATCAAAACCCAAGCTTCCAAGACTAGAAAACCCTAATCTTCCAAGAAACCCTAATCTTAAACTTTTCTTAATTAACCCTTTTAAATACTAAACCAAGCCTTCAATACACCTTAGAATGTATTAGATATGATACTAGAACACTTGAATACTTGGTAAGAAAAATTATATGGATGTTTTATTAGTGTTGTGTGTGAGTCGTGGCTAGGGAGAGGCAAAGGAGAGAGTTTTGTAAAGTTTTTGGTTAAGGAATTTGTGTATGTGTGTTTTAAACTAACTAGTAGCATGTATATATATACCAAGGCTAGTCAAATATACTATTAGGAAGTCCAAGGCTTGTAGAAACAAAGGGGGTCGGTTGAACAAGGGGAGGGAATTAGGGAAGAACTTGGTCAAGATCACTAGTCATGTACTAGGCATAATGAGTCTTAGGTGTAGAATAAGAAGTCTTAACATTTTGGTGTGCTCTTGGTTCCCCTTTGATGTATGATATGCCGAAATTTAGGGGGGAAAGGACTAAGATAAGTCTTGACATTTTGTGTTGAATACTTGTATTACTTGTAGTTTTAGGATGTAGTTTTAAGTATAGAAGTGTATACTTGTAGCATTTGGTTTTTAGTTTGGTTCTCGTAAGTAAAATTCGGCTAACATTATAAATATGGGTGAAGTTTTATAAAACTTTAAGTATTAGGTATAATAATGGGTATTTGTTGAAGCGTAGATAAGTTTTGGTGATTCCGTGAATGCTAAAATATATTTTTATCGCGAAACGTTAAAACACTTTTACGTAAACCAATAAAATTAAAAATGATGAAAAGTTAATAATTTTCCACCAAATAATTATATACCACCTTGCTTTGACGGTAAACCTTTTAATTGTTTGATGCCCGTTTACGTTGAATGATAATTTTTAGCTTACGTGATTTAACTATATGATGAGAATTAAAAGCAACGCGTACGAGACTAAAAATAAATAGTGAAATAAATGACGTCGTAAAATGACCTGAAAACACGGGGTGTTATAGTCTTTTCCCGTTAATGAGGCCTTGTCCTAAAGGCTTAGACCGCAGCACTTGGCGACGGTGCGGTTTTGTGAAGAGATGGGTATATTTATTTCGATAATTGATCCTCCGTTCCTCATGTGAATTCAGGACCTTCTAAAGTTCCACCGAACTTGAAAAATGCATGATACGGGGCTTCGCTTTAACCGTTTGACTTCACGAAATCATTGATTTCTACTGGGCCGCTCCTCCACAAATGGAGCTTATATCATTATGAATTCCATCCACAGTAATGGCTAATGGTTCGTCGGAAACACTTCTTTAAGTTAGATACATGAAAAGTACTGTGAACCCTGCTAAACTCTTGAGGAAGCTCAAAGCTTGGAAGTAACAGGATCCAAAACTTCCAACAACTTGAATGGTCCAACATACCTGGGGTTTAACTTCCCCCGTTTGCCAAAACGTACGACCCCTTTGCAAGGTGAAACCTTAAGCATAACTCTATCTCCAACATGAAATTCCATCAGCTTACGCTTTAAATCGACGTGACTCTTTTTTCGATCACGTGCAGGGCTTGAGTCCTTGTTTGATCTGGATGATCTTATCGGTCTCTTAAACTATTTCTAGACTGGTGAGTTAAACTTCTCCAACCTCGGCCAACAAACAGGTGAACGACACCTTTCGGACCTAAAGTGCTTCAAATGGTGCAGCCTTGATGCTAGCGTGATAACTATTGTTATATGAAAACTTAACTAATGGAAAAAAAAAAAAAATTGGGGTTTAACCCAAACCTTTACAAAGTCGATCACACAAGCACGCATCATATCCTCGGGAGTTTGAATAGTCCCCTCGCTTTGTCCGTTGGTCTCTGGATGATATGCAGTACTCATAGCCAATGTAGTACCCAAAGCCTTCTGAAATGACCTCCAGAAATTTGATGCGAATCTACCGTCACGATCAAAAATGATTGAGACGGGTACTTCATTGCCTCAATGACATACCTTCCTTTACGGTCATTATAGCCAATTTATTCCATCGGGATCAGTTTCCCTAATAGGGTATGAAGATTGATGAGTTAGTAAGTCGGTTAACATATCACCAAATGGTGTCATTACCTTTGATGACTTAGGAAGTTCATGATGAATAATTTCCCATAGTGATATTATCATTCGACTTCCATTGAGGTATCTCGGGTTGCACCAACAAACCCGATAGCCTTTGGTGTTCATCCTTGACCTTATCACATGTCAAACATTTGCAAACATAGGTGGCGATGTTGGCCTTCATATTGGGCCACCAATATAGCTTCCGCATGTCCTGATACATTATGTCGAATCACGGGATGGATAGTAGTTTTTTGACTTGCTAGGACTACGGCTATGATCACAGTCCTTAAATCACCATAACATGGTAACCAACTCATGCCATTTAAGCATAGAGTTCCATTGGCGCGGGGTTCCAACTTTTCCTTCGGTATATCCTTCCTGATCATATCTCCTACGTCTTCCTTTTTGAAGTTCTCTGGTTTATGTGCTTCTATTTGAGCTTCCAAAATTTGTTTGGGGAGATTCAAACCAATAGTCATGACTAAGGCTCGAACCCGTAATGGCTTATTCTATTCTTTACGGCTTAAGGCATCGGCCACTACGTTTGCTTTCCCCGGGTGATAACGTATTTCACAATCGTAATCGCTGAGCAACTCTAACCAATGACGTTGCCTCATGTTCAGCTCCTTTTGATCAAGAATGTGTTGTAAACTCTTGTGATCTGTGAACACCGTACACTTGGTTCCGTACAAATAGTGTCTCCAAATTTTTAGAGCAAACACTACCGATCCAAGTTCCAAATCATGAGTCGTATAATTTTTCTCATGAATTTTCAATTGGCGTGATGCATAAGCAATTACTTTCTCCCTTTGCATTAATACAACACCCAATCCTTTATGCGAAGCATCACAATAAACCACAAAATCCTCGCTTCCTTTAGGTAGAGCCAGATCTTGGCGCACTGCAATCTTCTACTTTATTTACTAGATGGAGGCTTCCTCCTTGTCACCCAATCAAACTTAACTCCTTTTTGAGTAAGCTTGGTCATTGACTTGGCGATCTTCGAAAATCCTTTGATGAATCTTCGATAATACCCAGCAAGACCTAAAAATTGACGGATCACCATTGGAGTTTTAGGAGATGCTCAATCTTTTATGGATTCGATCTTGGCGGGATCCACGTGAATGCCTTGACTATCAATTACATGGCCGAGAAATTGTACCTTGGGAATCCAAAATTCACATTTAGAGAATTTAGCATACAACTCCTCTTTCTTAAGCAATTCCAGAATTGCCTTAAGATGTTCTTCATGTTCCTTCTTGTTCTTTGAGTAGATGAGGATATCCTCAATAAAGACGATCATAAATTTATCCAAATATGGCTTGCAAACACCTGATGATGAGATCACTTAAAAATACCGCGGTGCGTTCATCAACCAAATGGTCATAACTTGGTAATATAATGACCATATCGGAGTCTGAATGCGTTCTTCGGAATATATTCTTTACGTACTCGAAGATGATTTGAATAACCTAAATCGCAGTCTATCTTTCGAATAATACGATGGATCCTTGTAGTTGCTAAATAATATCTTCGATAATTGGGAGTCTTTCAGTGGATAACGATTCTTCACCGTTAGCTTGTTCAGTTCTTCATAGTCGATGCACATTCAAAATGATCCATCCTTCTTCTTGACAAACAAGACCGGAGCTCCCCAAGGTGAGGAACTGGGCCTTATAAAGCCTTTGTCGGATGTCTTCTTGCAGTTGCTCCGATAAACTCTTTTCATCTCGGAACGGAGCTAATCGATAGGTGCTCGTGCTAAGGTGCAACACCAGTATCTAATTGATCTGTAATTCATTGTCGAGTCAGTGGAAGACCCAAACAGTCTTCGAGAAATACTTTAGAAAAAATTCTCGAATGATTGGAACAATCCTCAAGTCACTTCTCTGCTGACTTGTCTTTTAGTCTCCTTTGTTTAGTAACTGTGCCAAAAGCATTGACATCTTTTAGCAAGTACTTCTGCATTTTAAGTGCACAAGATCTTGTTCAAACAGGTCTCGTTTCCCAGTCGCTTCCCGTCACCACGAAACAATCAATGTTCATTTCCAGGGAATTCGAACGGATTTTTGGGCATAACAATGACAACATTGGGTATACTTTGCCAACCAATAATACCAATTATGACGTTGAAATTACACAACCTAGTTCTACGGGCATTAAGTCAATATTAATTGGATGGATTTAGAAGTTCAATGTACACCCGAATGTAGTGTTTATCACCAATTTTTTCTCGTCAGACTTGTTTCAACATCGTAATAATTGTCTAAGTAGTTGGGGTGTTATTAATTTGGGAGCTAAATGCAGTAGACACAAAACTCCTATCGGCACCAGTATCAAATAGGATATAAGCATAGTTCTTATTTAGAAGGAACGTACCCGTAACGATGTTCAAGTCCGGGTTTGTCCCTGCATTGCCCACCACATACACTTTTGCTGGAGCATTGCCATTTCCACCTTTATTACCACGATTGTTGTTCTTTAGCTTTGGGTATTCCCTCTTAAAATGCCCCTGACCACCACATTTATAGCAACCATTACCCCTTTGATTAGCCCCATTGGTTCTCTGATTATTACCAGTGTTAGCATTGCCATAACTCCTACAATCACAGGCTAGGTGGCCAACCTTGTTGCACTTGTGGCACTTTGGTGCACATGGACCATTATGATGGTAGTTGCACTTGGAACATTTTGGCAGAGATCCACCATACCCCCTTTTCTTACTAGGCCCAACAATGTAGGCCTTGCCAGTGTTCTGCTTCTTGTTTTGTTGTTGTTGATTATCATCTTGCTTCCTTTTGTTTTTAATCTGACGCTCAGCAAAAGTATGGATTTTCTTATCCATCAGCTCAGTTGCAAACTAAATTGCATCCTATATTGTCTTCGGCTTAGACGCCATTACCTTCCCATGTATCATGTCAGGAAGACCACCGACATACTTTTCAATCTTATCAGACTCTTCGGGAAACATCCTCCCGTACAACAAAGCCAACTCTTAAAAGCGTTGGGTATAACTTGCCAAGTCAGTACCCTTCACCTTCAACTCCCAGATCTCCATCTCTAATTTCTTGATCTCATTTCGAGGGCAGTACTTAGCAGTCATCATTTTCATAAGTGTGTTCTAAGGCACGCCGTAAGAGGTGTCCTGACCAACTATCTTGACATGGGATTTCCACCATGTTAAGGCAACACCATGAAGGGTGCAATTGCAAGCTAGCAAACTTAACTTGTTCACGACTGCACCGTTACTGATATTGAAATAGTCTCCATTATTTCAAACATTGATGTTAGACCAATAAAAACTCCTTTCAGTACCTGAAGTTAATGGGTTGAAATTTAAGAAAGTCAGTGTAAGTCGGAAACTCACGTGTAGGGTGCACAGGTCTTGCCAATAACAAAATCCAGAACCTTGGCTTCCATCGCCATTGAGGTTATTGTTTCTTTGAATTATACGTTCAACCAAAGCATCAGCCACGCCCCGGGATATCAATGCCCTGATAGCAGCATCAGTCATTGGGGTGGTGGCAGTGGTAGTGGCGGGGGATGGTTATGTTTGGTTGCTTTCTGTGAGTTATTTTCTTCAATTTATAAGAAAATATAATACACGTTAGATTTCATACAATCATAACTACGACATGACATATACACAATAAATAAAGTGAGATCACAACACAAGAGAGGTATATAGTAAACTTTGAGATCACATTGACATGACATAATACATCCATTTCATATATAATCTGGAAAACATACATGACCGATTCAGTTACAAAATGATCACTACCATTAGGTTACAAGTGAAAATAAAACCTAGAGCCATACTAGCCGGGAGTTACCCGTAATACTTAGTAAGCTATACAAAATAGCTAAGACATAACCAGATCTAAGAACTACTACCGGCCTCCTCTGGTAAATTAAGATGTGCTGGATCTCTAGTAGGTCTCTGCTGACTTTGTAGTGCTAACATCTGAGTCTGCAATATCCTCAGCAAAGTCAGTGTCTCTACGAGCTATGCCTATCATCTGTGGTCTGCTGCCCGCAAATCTCTAATCTTAGTCTGTTGTGCTAAAACCGTAGTCTGTAGTGCTCTACTCAAAACGGGTCGGTGATCACTAGCATCTAGACTGTGCCCATGCTCTCGGGCAGCTATGGCTCACCCTCCATCAGTCTAGCCATGCGAGCATGGAAGCGAGTATCTCTACGTAGTAAGTTGAGCTGACCTCTCATCACCGATCTCTCATCCTATGCATCCCCAAGTCGCACATAGATCTCATCAATATCCTGCCTAACAGTGGTGACAAAATATGTCATCCTCTTACCTACTCTGTCGCATCTGTCGCTTGGTATCTCCTCTGCTATTCATAGGATCCTCCAAACATCAGTAATCCGTTAATATATCTCCCTATCCAGGTTAACGCCTATCTCAGCATCAAGGTGCAACAAAACACTAATTGCTCTCAAAGCCTCCTGTAGCCTTAGCAGTAGGAGCAGAATTGAGCTCTCCCCGTTCTTCATACATAGGACTGGGAGCACAATGCACATCTCTTCCAAGCAGTAAACATAAACTCGGAACATTCGCTCTTCAGTCAGTAGAGGGTAGAAGCAAAGGTAGTGATGATGTAGGTAATAGTATAGGTAGAAGTGGTGGTGTCTCTAATGGAGGTGCTAAACAGTATGTGGATGGTGCGGCATCTCTCATCATGACCATAGATGCTTTGTTACGTGGAAGTACAATAGGTGGTGGTAGTGGTAGTGGATGGAAATTAGATGGTGACTCGGCTCTGTAGCCTAATGGATGAGTAGGACTAATAGGTAGTGGTGGAGGTGACATAGGTAATGGTGATGATACTGGTAGTGGTGGAGATGGTATCTGTGGCAGTGGTGATGAGTATGATGTAAGTGGTGATGGTAAAGGTAATGTAGCGGCAACAGCAGCTATCAGTGCCTTAGTATATGCTGCCATAGGAGGCTGTGGTCGGACTGTTATCCGCGCCCCACGGGTACCAGTCTGGGGTGGTAGGACAGAGTCAGCCAGAGCTAGGTGCTCCTCCTCCTCCTCCTCATCCTCGCCCTCGTTCTCCTCCTTGTCATCAGCATCATCTCCCAAGGACTCCTCTTCCTCATCATCTTTGTCAACGGGATAATCAGCTGGATCCTCCTCAGGATCCTCATCATCCTCTTCCGGATCCTCTTCGGGATCAGACTCGGTAATATAACCCGGTGAGTCAGTAGTTGGTGAGATAGCATCAGGCAGTGGCTGCTCCTCAGCTGGAAGCACATCATCCTCAGGTGGCATAAACTCTGGGTATACATGCTCAGGAACAAAATCTGGTGGAGGTGGCTCCTGCATAGCGGCCTCTACATATGCATAAGGGTCCTCTAGCATCATGGGCAGTCCATCGTATCTGTATACAATGACTTTCGGAGATCCTACATCCAATGATCCATCATCACTAGATATGGATGTGTAAGTGACCGTGGAATGCTCTGAATCCGACATGACAAAATCTGTGACAATAAAAAGTAGCTTATATAAGTATTAATATAAAACTCTTATCGTAATATACGTAATATATATTATAAACACGTATATCAATCATGAAAGCATCTAGTATAATCAACTAATGCAACTTAATAGTGTATGCATGTCCTGTCAAAACCCCTTCGTATGAATGCAATATTTGAAAATGGTATCAGTCAAAGTAAAAACATTTGACCTGGTTCTCTATAACCTTGGCTCTAGATACCAATCTGTAACACCCCCAAATCGGGTCGCAGAGGAATATGGGTCATGGGAGCGTTACTTCATAGATCAATGACAAGATAAATATGGAACGACCCTCAAAAGAGTCGTTAAAACATGATACATCCGATTTAAACAATTTGTTTGTTACAAAAGCCATCGCTTCACTTGTTCATTGTTCAAAAATGGAAGATTCTAGGCACATAACAAATATTTCCCAAAATTATATGCGACCAAATCTTTTAATGCACTTAACTATCCAAATTTGACCATCAATGTACCCTTATCTTGTACCTCAGTGACTCCTGAGAAACATGCTTCAAAACGTCAATAATTAATGTTAGTGAATTCATTAGGTTTGTAAACAGTTAATGTTAGGATCCACAAGACTTTCCAAAGTGTTGTTAATGCAACAAATGCCAACATTACAAAAATGTAATTACAGTTTCCCTAAGCTCCATGAAAACTTAAATGTGTGAATTGCATATAAATTGCCTAACATTACCCTTGATGATGTTTAACCCACAAACATCCCAAATACTACATGTTGTTCGTTCGTTGTTTTGGCAAACTGGCTACTGTGGGCGGCTACTCACCATGATCGGGGAGGTTATATTCTAAATAGATCTTATTTATAACATTCGCCCTTACAATCCAGTAATGGACAAGTTTTCATGTAGTGGGCTCAGTGGGTTATGTTACGCTAGGCAACAACGTAATCATAATGTAAAAATGTCACTGTGTCCAATTGTAAACAATGCATATTTCCTCACCCCAGACATGTAAATAATTATAAATGTAAAACAGGTCTGGATGGCTAGAACTCACCTTGATGGGTGAATTGAATCGACAATGTAAAATCACAGAATGAAAATGCGGTCACGTAAATGTTGAATGCAAACCTAAATAATTATAGGCGTATGGTACTAAGTACTTTGAATAACTAATACCGTATATAATTATATATAGCTACATCACGATCTAATTGTAATTGAGAAATAATATTTATAAAGTTAAAATGTTTATAAATATTGCCTTAGTAAAAATGTCGTAACTTTCTCGTTTTAAGTCCATTTTGGACGTTCTATATGTCCATGGTTTCGTATTAAGAAAATGTATCAAAATATTACATTTTAATATATTTAACTCACTGATGAACAATAGTTTTTACTGTTCATGATTATTTATAAAATTATTTTTATAAATTTAATTATCGAAATCCCGTAAAAGTCATATCTTACTCATTTTAATTCTGTTTTTAGTGATTCTTTCGAGCACGTCTTCGTAATTAAAAGTTCTATCTAGATAAAATATTTTTCAAAAAGTTTCTGATGTGAACAGTTATTTATTTTTATAAAATTATTTTAATAAAAGCATGTATTATTGTAAACTTGTAAATGACGTATCTTCTTCGTTATAGCTCGGTTTTTGAGTTCTTTATATGACTATGATCCTCATGACAAGTAGTATTTTAATAAAATATAAAATAAATGATTTATTTTCTGATTTAAAACAGAATGTTTGGAGTTTTTATATAAAAAGTGTTTAAACTTATTTTTATAAACTTTTTGGCATAAATGTAATACTACAATTCCTCTACAATATTTCCTTCTACAAGTCTCATATATTTTAAGTCCTCTAGTCCATCATTTGTCCAAGTAATGTCCAAGAATAACAAGTCCTTACATTTATTTATTTATAAACTTTAATAAATAAACTTTTAAACAATTAATTTATATATACTTTTATAAATTAATCCACACTTGTATAATGTATATACTTTCATTCCAACATGTTTTTAACATCAATATAACATATGAAAAAGTATTTCAAACCATGATCAAGAGTAATAATCCATTTTACATCTTAATATATTTCCTAGATGGTGATTTACTACATAGACATTATATACACATAAAATCATAAATGTAAAGAGTGTAGGGTTTTTAGATGACCTTAAGATGAAGTATGATGAAGAGAAACAAGTTCTAAACCCTAGTTTAGAATCAAAACCCAAGCTTCCAAGACTAGAAAACCCTAATTTTCCAAGAAACCCTAATCTTGAACTTTTCTTGATTAACCCTTTTAAATATTAAACCAATCCTTCAATACACCTTAGAATGTCTTAGATATGATACTAGAACACTTGAATATTTGCTAGGAAAATTTGTATGGATGTTTTATGGGTGTTGTGTGTGAGCCGTGGCTAGGGAGAGGCAA
>BQNB010118316.1:0-21014 GCA_026074375.1 Tanacetum coccineum | reverse complement strand
ACTCACACCCCTACCGTAACCCCTAAAACACTCAAGCCTACTATAGTGCATAGGGTCTCAATGATTTCTAAGATTGAACCTACTAACTATAAAACCCCTCACCAACACCTAAATTTCAACCTCAAAAATGGCAATACTTCTTTCATTTGAGGAAAATAAGCTTGAGTACGAAGATGAAGATGCAGCCGAGATAAAGATGATGGGAACTGAAATAGATAAAGAATCGTTAGAGCATAATCTCTATGAGAATGACATAACCCCGATTATTTGTCATAATTTTTCTCCAACTTCAAATCCACCCATCAAACCAAAGGATTCATGTAGCTTTAGGATGAAGGTAGTAGAACCCTTAACCATTCACACGCTGCCTTCACCTCACGTGGCATACCTCCATCAAAAAGGTCTGTATCGCTACTATCACCCGCACTTGACCTTAAGTGTATGGGAGACCCACCTTTTACGCGTCAAATAAGCGTAGAGTCAGGCTCATGACTCGAACAAAAACAAGCGCTTTTTAGGAGGCAACCCAATCTATTATTTTCTTGCATATTAGGTGTGTCTTGTGTGTCTCGTGTGTTTGTTTTGAGTCATATGATTATACTAGACAATTTTGTGGTTTATGTAGTAAAATTTACAGGAAATAACTAATAGGATACTTGTGCAGAATTTTTTCTAGAAAACGAAGAGAATTTTCTTTACAGTGTCTGGAGACGGCGTCAGGATTTCTCCTGACGGCGTCGCCAGCTGATGTTCGTCGTTGTTACACGCGTTTTATCAAATAAAACCCTCCGATATATTATATATATATTTATAAAATACATATACGTATACGCAAGCTAAGTATCATACAAATTATTCTTAGGAAAGAATAAAAAGTAATCAACACGGGTATCGTTTTCCTCGGCGAGAGGTGAATGGAAATCTACGTTCAAGTTGTAAATCGAGCTTGATTGTCATTCAAGTTTTTGGTTTTGTTTTTTTTAAAAACTATTTTTATACTAAAAATTAAACTAATATTAATTCTAAGATTTAAAACTACAAGATTATACTAAAATTGATCTAAAAGATATAAATGACAAATATGCTTTAAAAAGATATAGATGACTAATATGCTTGCTAAGTGACGTGAAATGTTTCTTAAGTGTGAATTAAGGTTTAGTAACGAATTAATTTCCTTAGAAAAGATAATTATCTCACAACGTTGGTTTATTTTGACAAAAATCTCTCAAAAATATATTAATTACTAGATGTGTAGTTTAACCATTTTTTAGGATTTTCCCCTTTAAAATATTTAAACCAACAATCTAAATAATCTAAAATTATTAATCAATTAAACCTTTTTCAAATCCACACTTAAATCCCAAATCACAATTTCACTAAGCAAGCACTAATTAAACTACTCGCTACTCATAATGATAAAATAAGCAAAGCAAAACATTTTTAATCTAAGCTACACTATTTAATTGAAAAAGGATAGAAAATTAAACCGAATTAAAGAGCCGCAATTTAAACGTAAACCACCCGATTTATTTAGATAAAGCAAATAGTCAAATTCAGTCTAGCTAAATAAACCCGTAAGCTCCGCGCCTCATGAGTTGACCAGTACCGTAACAAAAAAAACAAACTGTTAATAATAAAAAGGTAACAACAATTACTTCCAATTTGCAATTTCAATTTTTCTGTTTCCTAATAACCTCATGACCCAACAGTGGGTTCTATAATCCAAACAAAGGCCCAATTAAATTTCAAAATAAAACCCATCTGTGGTCCAAAATACCAATAGATCTATTATCTAAGTAAAAGCCCAAACCTATTTCTAACTAGTCAACATTATTAATGAACCTACTCTAATGTTTATAATTTGTTGAGTTCAAAAACAGAGAGCACCAAAACTACCTTTTTCCAAATTCAGCTTATTATTATAAGCTGATGAATGTAAACAGGCTTTTGAAATCCAAAACTAAACGAACTTATGAGATCTTAAACTAACAATCCTCAACTAATATCAATAAGCTCCAAGAGTTCAAAATCGAATAAGCTAAAATCGTATCAACTAGCCAAACCATGAATATCAAAAGGACTTATGAAACGAATTATCTGAATAAGCTAGCAAAAGATTAATTAACGAATTCTAAAACATTAAACAAACTAAAACTGTTTTATGCAATTTAAGCTTGTAACTGATCCAAATAAGCTACTAGAAAGCTTATTAGATCAAAAAGAAAGCTCTTTTAAAAATCTAAAGAAATAAACTAAAACAATAAGCTAGAACTCAACTTATAACACTAGTTTAATAAACGTAGCTTATTTGGGACAAGCTTATGAAATGTTTAAACTTTTTCAAAAGCTTACACGTTCAAAAACGGTTTCAAAATAAGCTCGCTTATAAGCTGGATGACTACAAACTGTTGAAAGAGCTTGTTTACGATAAGCTGAAAGTAGATAAGAGATTGAAAAAAAGATTAAGCTAAACATAGAAGCTTAAATCCATTTTATTAAAACTTAAACCAAATCCTTACATATTAAGCTGAATTACATGAGATAAGCTGAAAGTTCAATAGAAATAAGCAGAAATTTAATTAAGCTACTACTACAAACTAATAAGCTAAAAACAACTTGAGAGGAAAACTAAAAACTAAATCCTCATCAATGAAAAGTGAAGGGAGCGAGTAGATTTATAGCCAAGAGGAGGGGGTGTTTTTGTAAATTCGTCTTATCATTCCATCATGATTAGCCAATCATTGGCATTAATTTTGTCACCTGGTACTGAGTGACGCAGCAACACCAATCGAAGAGAGACACATGGACTTTTTTATTGCTTCATTACAACGCATTCCTTCCATATGTTGGAAAATTGTAGTGAAATGAATTGAGATTTTTTTTTTGCCATGCCACGTGTCGGATTCGGATTCGCCCTCAATTGGATAGTGGAGGAGCACATGCTTCCTTTTGATTTATTTTGGTGTCATGTGACCATGACGTCAGGGTGACGTCATCTTTTTTATAAACTCAGCTTTTCACATATTTGTTTTGGGCTTATTTTGTTGGGCTTGAATTCATTTGGGCTGGTTCGGCCCGTTAAGTGGGTTACGGGCTGGCCCAATAACATCTGAGGGCACCGTTGGACTCGCTTTTCCGTGCTCTTTCCAATGGCATGCTCGGGGACTTATCATGAATTTGTTCTTGAATTTGAAAATTAGGCACTCTTGATTGCGACGAACTCGTAAATACCCGTTTTTGCACCGTTTTCAATCCTTTTACCTGCAAGACATAAAAAATACCAAACAAATATATTTGCAATATAATTAAACGTATTTTAGTATTTTTTTAGTCCAATTAATAGTGTTTTTCGGGTTAGAAAAGATGTATGTTTTAGCAATTATCACCAGCCCAGATACTGTAAAATTCATATTTTTTTTAATTTTTGAAAAATAACTTTTGTATACTTTTCAGAATTTGTAATTTTTCTGAAACATGTAGAAAACCACGACTGCATTAGTATTTTCATCCTATCTTTATTGCTTTCGTAGAGTATAAACTTAGTTAATGAGGTTGTATTTATCATTCACCCATGGATTTTACGCTTGGTGTAGTTGTCTTTGTCTTTGATTTTACAGGTTATATTTGATGAGAAGAAGCTTGGAAGTTTTTAGAAAGTTTCATTAGATGATTCTTAGAGGATGATTTAACCAGTTATCTCATGTTTCTTTGCTATTATCGAGCAAACCAGGGGAGTACTAGTTTCTTTTACTTGTTTTCTTTTCCCTTTATTCATTTTTACGGGTACTTCTAAAAAACATTGGGTACAATGTTCAACTTAAGTGTAGGGTAAATAAGCCTTAGAAAATATTCCTTCAATTGCCATTTGCTTGTTCCTTGAAATGATGAGTAATATATCAAAACATAGCGTAAAAGGTAATTTTGACCCAAATTTAAAATAAAATTATGACACACACCGACAAAACCGAGTATTAATAGCGTCTCATTGATAGGAATGTATATGACTAGCACAAAAACCCTTAAATTCCACCCCAAAAATGTGAGGTTCGCCTTTAGATCTTTAGGAATTCGGGTATCCTTTTTTGATACGCAAGATAATTTATACCTTTAGATTTCTCGAGTTAAGGTTCGAATGCAGTCATATGTGTTTACTCCGTCATTACGGATGTGTACGTATGGTCTTTGTCGCCTTTTCAGGAGCATTGATATCGGTATTAAATTATATGAGTGTACCGATATTATGACCAATTTGGAAATGACCACTTTACAGCAATCACAGGATACGGCGATTATGTGCATGTCAACGTCACCATATGTCATGTATATTATTTTGAAGGCCTTGGACACAACCTATTTTCTGTAGGAAAATTCTGCGACGGTGATTTAGAAGTTGCATTTCGCTTCAAAACATGTTATGTTCGCAATATGGAAGGAGATGATCTATTGACGGGTGCTCGCGAATCGAACTTGTATACGATCTCCATTTCAGATATGCCAGCTTCTTCTCCTGTTTGCTTAATGTCTAAAGCTACCTCAACAAAATCATGGTTATGGCACCGAAGACTCTCACACTTGAACTTTGGCACCATTAATCATCTCACTAAACAAGACTTGGTTGATGGACTTTCGAAATTTAAAAAAGGCAAAGATCATCCATGTTCCACATGTGAGCAAGGAAAAAGCAAGAAACATACTCTTCAACCTAAATTGGTCCCTAGTACTCATTCCAAGTTGGAATTGATACACATGGATTTGTGTGGACCAATGATGGTAGAAAGTTAAATGGAAAGAAGTATATTTTGGTAATTGTCGATGATTACTCTCGCTACACGTGGGTGTATTTTTTTCGTATAAAGGATGGGGCTCCTGAAATGATCAAGAAGTTTATTGCTCAACTTCAATTGAATTTCAAAGTTCAAATTCAGAAAGTTAGGACTGACAATGGAACAGAATTAAAAAATGCAACACTGCAGGCTCATTATGAAAAGTTAGGCATTATGCAACAGTTCTCAATTGCAAGAATGCCTCAATAAAACGATGTTGTTGAAAGACGAAATTATATGCTTGTAGAGGCTGCCCAAACAATGCTCATCTTTTCAAAAGCAGCAGAATTTCTTTGGGCCAAAGCTATTTCCACTGCTTGCTTTACGCAAAACCGTTCTCTGGTTCATACACGTTACAATAAGACTCTGTACGAGCTTCTTAGAGACTGAAAACCTAATATTCAGTACTTTCATGTGTTTAAATCACTGTGTTATCCAACCAATGATCACGAAGATCTTAGGAAAATGAAACCAAAAGTGGACATTGGTATCTTTATCGGTTATTCAGAATTATCAAGAGGGTCTCAGATCTACAACCATAGAACAAGAAAGATTATGTAAACCATCCACGTCAAGTTTGATGATCTTACGGCTATGGCTTCTGAACACAGCTATTTGGAACCCGAGACTAACCGTTTTAACATTGACGATTCATTAACAGAATTCACTACAACTCAGTCAAAAGAAGATTTGGATAATTTGTCCGGTCCAATGTATGAGGAATACTTTGAGAAGAGATATCCTGAAGTGTCCATCAATTTCGCTTCACAAACAACTCTTAATAATGAAGACATACCTTTGTCGTCGTCAATCATCGTTAAAGACAATGAAGCTCCTCCCTTGGTATCATCTTTTAAAGAACAAATCTCTCCAATCTCGAATGATATAGTTGTTGAATCATTTCAAGAAGACTTTGCAGACCTTGATAGAAATACTTTGAATACTCAATTTATTTTTCTTGAGATTGACGAAGCTGAATCATCTTCTACCGCTCAAGATCCATCAAATATGCATGTGTTCAATCAAGTTCACCCCTCAACACATACCTGGACAAAAGATCATCCATTAGAACAAGATATTACTGACCCTTCAAAGCCAGTAATGACCAAAAGTATACTCAACACAAAAGCTGAAATGTGTATGCATGCTTTAACTGTAAGTACTACCGAGCCTAAAAATCAAAAAAGCCATGTTGGATCATAGTTGGATAGAGCTTATGCAAGATGAGCTGCATCAGTTCCAGAGGCTAAACGTATGGGAATTAGTTCCAAAACCCGCAGGCAGAAACATAATTGGGGTTAAGTGGCTCTGGAAGAATAAAACTAATGCAAAGAACACCATGATAAGAAATAAATATTGTATTGTGGCTAAAGGTTACCGCCAGGAAGAAGGCATCGATTTTGAAGAATCATTTGCTCTGGTGGCTCGACTTGAAGCAGTAAGGATGTTCGTTGCTTACGCTGCTCATAAAAACTTCACCATCTTTCAAATGGACGTCAACCACATTTCTCAAATGGGCCATTAAAAGAAGAAGTTTATGTCAGCCAACCAAATAGATTTGTTGACCCAGACTTTCCGGATCATGTCTACAAACTGAAGAAAACTCTGTACGGTCTCAAACAAGCTCCAAGAGCATGGTATGACAAATTGTCCTCTTTCCAGATAAAAAATCACTTCACGAAAGGTATTGTTGACCCGAATCTATTCACGAGACGTCATGGGGATGACATATTACTTGTTCAAGTATATGTCGATGACATCATTTTTGGATCTACAAACCCAAATTTTTCAAAATGTTTTGCAAACCTTATGAAAATAACTTTGAGATGTCAATGATGGGTGAATTGAAGTTCTTTCTTGGACTTCAGATTCATCAATCACCTCGTGGAATATTCATTAGTCAGTCACAATATACCTTAGAGTTTTTAAAGAAACATGAGATGGATGGTTGTAACTCTATAAGCACACCAATGGCCACTGCCAGACTAGATGCTGATTTACAAGGCACTCTAACCGATCAGACGAAATATCATAGCATGATCGGAGGGCTCATGTATCTCACAACTAATAGACCCGACATTGTTTTTGCCACCTTTGTATGTGCTCGTTATCAAGCACGACCAACGGTCAAACACCTCAAAGAGGTTAAGCAGGTTTTCGATACCTAAAACAGACTTATAATATGGGTCTGTGGTATCTGAAGGATTCCGGCTTCGAATTAATTGTATATTCAGATGCAGACCATGCAGGGTGTTGATGTGTTTCAAAAGTTTTAAATTTATAATACTGAAAATACCAGTTTATTAGACGGAAACACACGGGTAAAAGTATAACGCACATATATAGTAGTATGATTTTTAGGTAAGACCAGGTCGTTCCACGAGATTGGTAAATTCTAAGTAAAGTCAGGATGTTTTACGAAAAGCTATCTTATAGACTGTCACGGTCTAAAGGTAAGGGTGAAATTTAATATTTAAAATGATATTTATTTGGGCTAAGGACAGTGATGATAAACAAGCATATAATCAAGCAAGCATGAATTTAAGCATAAAAGCATGAATAGACGGATAATCATTCAAACAATTATCTATTTCATGTATTATAGAATCCTTTCGGCCTTTAATCTTCAATATATAAAATGCATTAAGATTGATTCAAGTATAAAAGTGATGATAAAAAAAATCCCTTAATCAAGTTCGGTAGACATATGATTAAGTGTTAAACATTTTCATATCCGGTTTGATAAATATTTTATTAGTCAATTCTCACAAGACAAATATCGGATTATCATAGACAAACAATGTGAAATGTAAACATATTGGTGGAGTCTTTCGACCTATATCCACTAAGTATGATTAATTAAACATAGAACAAGCATCCGGATGTTTAAACATCGAATTCATCATCATCATATTCATAAGCAAAATATTAAGGCTCGTTCATATCATCATCCATATTAACCTAAATAAATATAAATGATACTCCATATTCATAGCAATCAAACACATAATAAGCATCATAGATTCAGAAAACATTATATTCAATAAGGATAACGTGTTTATACCGATTCCACAAGCAAATAGTATGGTTTATTACAAGAACTTCTTCGATCCAAACACTAGTTTAACCAGAATTTTAACTAGTAAAACCACTCTTCCACCACCTTTGGCCTGAATTTCGTCCTCCGGTGTGACTATAACCTGGAAATGATGAAGATTCAAAGAATTCTTCAGCCTTTCCCTAATGAACTTCTTCTTAACTTGCTAAGAAAATTCCCTAAGAACTCTAAGATAACTTGAGAGATTATTGTGAGGATTGGGATGAAAAAATGGGATGCTTTAGACACTGAATTTTGTGCCCCTTTTATAGTTGTAGATGGTGCTTTAGTTGCATAATTTAATTTGTGCTCTATTTATACTTGAGGATGGGTCATCAGTTGTTGAATTTGGGGGAGTGAAGAGTTGCACAATCATTGCAATCATTTATGATTTTGGAGTAACTGCAGGAGAAGTGCGCCGCACAAATAAAATTGTGCGCCGTACTTGGTCATTTAATTAAATTGCATTAACCCGCTTAGAAGTACGCCGTACTTCATGGAAGTGCGCCGCACTTTGGCTTTTTTCATTAACTCCTCTCTTCTAGTTCCTTCTATTAACGACCGTTAGTGTATTTAACAGAATATCTTTGCACTTTTAGTCCTTTTCGTCATTCTTGGTCCTGAAACAATTATTATACTAACAAACAACCAAACACGCAATATTTCATGCGTTAACGTATATATTTCATATATTTTCGAGGGATATTTTATGTATATTTGGAGCATTATCAAATCCTCCCATACTTAGCTTATTGCTTGCCCTCAAGCAATCAAAGCGAAAGCATTTCATTTTATAAAACAAGTTAATGATCACAAGCATAGATAACGCGACAAAGCAACTCACAAATTTTTTATAGATAAGATTATTCACACTCGCTCAATTTAGTGAAAATGGATAGTAAACGGAAGTCACTCATACGCGCAGTCATGAAATGTTCAAATTACCATAGGATTGTACAGGAAACTAAACTTCACCGACATGGCGTAAGCACCAAACATAAACATCAAAAGAGGTAATTTATTTAGTTATATTATTATATATTATTTGTTGAAACAAATTTATAATAAAATCATAATCCATCTTATTCGTAATGTAACAGACTATTCCTTTATTTTATCATTTTTTCTCTTCTTTTTTTGACTAATTTCTGCCTTCATTTCACTTTCATTTGGGGGGATCTTGCTTTTCCCCCCATACTTAGGATAAGCATATGATGAAATCAAATAACGTCACTTTATTATATCATTTATCTCATCTATTTTGCCCACTTTTATATAATTATCGCATTATTTGGTACTTAATTGCTTTAAAGTTGATAAATGCAGTAATTTAGGAGTGTTTTATGAAGATAAGCTAAAAGGCGTATAAATTGGAGCTAAAACAAATACATTTGAAGATTTCAAAAAATTCACCAATACGTCGTATCAAACTAAAGAGATACGGCGTATCAGCGCCAAGACTTCACAAGAAAAGGCGTTTGACCAATTCTTTCCCAAATACGACGTAAATCCATGTACATTTCACAAATTTCTTCTACTGTGGTATCCGTTGAATGATAACTATTGCAAGACTATTATGTAAGTTAAGTTATAATGAGGATTATTTGATATCAAAAAGAGAGTAATTACTCGATCGTATGCGATATACTTGTATCCAAAGGTATCACAGACCACATAATTCAGCTTGATATCGACTTTCCACCTGGATACGAACGAGTAATCGAGTATTTTTCACAGCCCTAACCTATAATAGCAAGATCTCCAAAAAAACAACGCACCCCGTCCTACGTTTTTTCACTCAGTGTAGCAAAAATATACAATATTCTATTTTTTACCCATCATCCTACACCGCAGCCCGAGACACGATGAATCTTCTACGAAGGAAGCGTCTCAGCCATAACAGCGTCATGCATTCACTTTCACCGCACGAATCATAGAAGACACTCGTGTTGTATTTTTTGCCCACCCTCTATTATCCCCGTCTTTCGATTTTCAATCATGCCTGTTTGATTTACGCTTGTTATATTTACAATGGTTGTGGGCTAATACCCTTGGGTATTAGCCATCTTAATGAAAGTTCAATGTTTGGTTTGTTTTAAAATCGATTTCTTAATTATCATTGATTGTTTAATTATGTTTATCACCTGTCATTTTGTTTCTGTGTTTGAATTGCGACCTTTAATTCAACTGGGTCTGTGTTAGGGACTAGTTATCTAGATACCGAGATTAGCTCTCTTATCAGTGTCTTATTTACTGTACCAACTGGATCACAAAATATCGTTCTGTCTTTGTCTTTTAATTATGAGCCTTTTAGTTGAACGGTGGTAGGTTAGGTGGACCATATATGTTTCAGAAATCGTGCTCTCTTAATTAAATGATAAAGATTGGAATAGTGGACTACCAGTATATAAGAAACTCCTCTCAAACAAATAAGTCGGTAAAGTTTGTTGGGCTTAGAGTTTTTAAAAGGATCACCACTTGCTTATTCCTAAGATAGTTTTATAATTAAACTAATGGCTGCTATATGCGGATGCATTAATTGTCGAAGATTAATTGGTTGTCTAGGTCTTAGGATTATGTCCCGCCTAAGTCTTAAGAATGATATGCCGCTTCGAGATAAGTAAATCATTACACTAAAACAAACAAACCAGCATTGAACCGGATTTAATATGGCTAATACAATTTTCTATCATTTGGCTTGTACTACTTTTCTATCTTCTAATCTTTATCTTTTGTGTTTATTGTGTATTGAATTGGTATTTGTCATCACCAAACCTGTGCCGGTCTCTCAGGCTGAAAAACCCCCCATTTCATTAGACAACGTACATAGCATAGGTTTAACCAGTAAATAGACTAATTAAAATACTGAAAGAATATAGGATTAAATTTCCACTTTAGGCTGTATTTTCGACACCTCATACTTACCGCGAAACTCTTTCTTGACCGGGTTGTTTGTTGTCTTTTGGTTACTGACTTTTTTGACTTTATTTTTTTTTTGTATAGGGTTATAGTACTGTTAATTATTTACTCTGCTCGTTAAAGTGTTGTTTTAGGTTTGTCGGCTAAATATACATGTAAAACTTGATAATAAAATAATTGACCCTACACGACAGCACATCAGGTTTTTGGCGCCGTTGCCGGGGAGTGAAGTTGTTTAATTCTTATTTATTAGTGTTTTAGTTTAGTTTAAATTGCATATTTGTGTGCTTGTTTGCGTGTTTAATTTCCTGCATTGTATTTTTTCATATTGTATGTTTGTGTGCATTGTTACAGCCTGCTGTAATGTTCTGAGTCGAATACTTAATACGGCGTATTCATCATCTTGGATACGGCGTATAAACTTTTTTCAAACCAATACAGCGTATTCGACTCCATCATCAATACGGCGTATTCGGTTTACTGAATACGGCGTATTAAGCTATTTGACAGTTTTCTTTCCTAGCTATTTTATTACAGGTTAAAATGGACGACCCCAACATTACTATGGAGGAATATATCAGGCTTGAGGAAGAAAAAGCTCGAAAACGTGGTAAGGTGTATAACTGGGAAACTGCTACGTATGGTAAGATCTGGTATGATGAAGACGTTCACGACCTCAGATCTATTAAAACTGAATTCCCAGCTATAGTCTATAATGACGCGTTTACATCTGAAGTAACGCTCTCCTGTGAACCTACGGTAAGTCCTCTTAACGACAATAAAATTGACTTTAGAATATCATTTGACGAATCCCATGATGATTTACACCGGTTAAGATGTGATAAAAAACTCGTTTTCTTATAAAATAATTTCTACCGATGATTTGAAAACGGATTCGGAAAATGATAATGAAAAAGTCAATATGCCTTTGTTTCCGACACCCGAGCCTGAGGTCAGTTATTCTAATGATTTAGACTTCTTTAAAAAAATTTGAGAATGAATTTCTAGCAATTGTTTACAATGATGCTCTAACGTCTAAATCAGATTTCTTAACTGAACCTACTATAAGTCTTCAACATGTCGATGAATTTAATTTGAAAGATGAAACATCATTGTCCGAATGTGATGAAAAGGAACAAAACGTTTTATACTTTAATGATATATTTCCTTTCAACGTAATTTATCCCAATTACTTAAAATCGGATAAGGACAATGATATTGATGAAATCGATATTGAGCAATCTTCGGGGGATATGTCTGTCATACCATTACATAATGTAATAAATACGGATGTTGGTGCGTATGCACAAGGGTCAAATAAGCTTTTGGAAACAAGTCATGATACATCTAATAAAATTTTCAAAACTGGAATTTATTTAAGAAATTAAATTTTAATATCATGACTTATAATTATATTATCAAAGGGATGCTAATAAATCTTTTTAAGAATTTATGTGTGCCGTTTGGCATCCCTTTCGACCCTAAGTTGTTTTATAAGGATGGGACTAAATTGAGGCAAGTCTAACTTAAAGACTTTTCTGTAAACAAAAGTGCTTGCCGGGAGACAACCTGAAATGTAATTTCAATTTCTTATCGAGTTTGTCTTCCCGGACACTCAATTCGGCGTATTGAACCCCTCTGGATACGGCTTATTGAGATGTCTAGACGTTATCCGTTTTTAAAACTTAATATTTAATTTCCAGTAATTTAATTGTTTCTACAGGATCAACACGGCGTATCCTAGGGTTTAGGATACGACGTATTTATCCCTGTACAGTTGTGTGTTTAATTGTTTTCTTGTACCATTATAGCGAGATAGAATTTGCACTTGTCTTCTAATCTTTTATGCAGGACCTTTATGAAACTATGATATGGTTATGCAAAAAAAAAAAAAAAATAAAAAAGGACATGTGTTGTAATCTATCGGGCATGCTTGTAGCCCTACGTCGGCACACTTTTGGCTCAGAACTAATCTTGGAGAAATTATCAAGAGCAAAAACATCAGGGACGGTTTTCCATTTAATTATATTTCTTCCTTATTATTTATTATATTATATATACATCAGGACGTTGTATTAATTTAAGTCGGGGGGGGATGGAGAATTAGAATCGTTACTTGTCTTCTTTTTACAAAATAACATGTAAAGTGCTTAAAAACGGTCAAAATTTAAAAAAAAATTCAGCATGACTTTTTGTAAAAATCACTAGTTACATTCCTCTGAGCACTATAACCCTTGATACATATAGTGAGAATTAAGCCTATTTCGTTTCTAACTGTCTACTAAATTCCGTAAAATTATGAGTGTGTTGGTGATGTAGTAGACTTTAAAACTTGGCCTGGTATATCACTCGAGACCGCCATGATTAGTACTATGGATTTAGATAGAAGAACATGTTCAACTGATAAATTTTTAGGATTAAACCAAATAGCCTACATGTCGTAAAATTAACTAACTACACCGGTTAGTTAAATCCCGTGTAACCCTTGATTACTCTCATTTTTAGAGTAAAATCCCATAGAACAACCTGTTGAGCCATTTCTTTCTTTTTTGGGTTACACCTATTATTATGTTTCGTTACTCCTTTGCCACCTCTAGCCTAACGATTGTAGATTTTAAGGCCTTATTTTCCTCTTTGTTGCTAGTGCCTTCGTGTATAGTCTTGTAATTTTCAGAGTCAAACGTGAAAATTTTTTCTATCTCTGTAATTGGTCGGGGGGAAATTGCACAATGGCACTGGGAGGAATTATGTAGCTTATAATTTCGCTACTTTTGCATATTTATAAATTATGTCCGATGAAGAAGTACTACAAGGAAAAGATTATCCGGATAAATTATGAAGTAAAGACGGTGGAATCAAACCGAGGTTTATTATGTATTATGAAAAAAATGGAAAAAGAGAAAAAGCAAAAAAGAGAAGGAAGAAAAATCTATCGTTTCAAAAAGAAGTTTATACCGAAAAAGAAAAAGAATACTGGAAGGTATCGATTATTCGTTGATAACGTTATACATAATCAACAATGTAAAGTCTTGTAAAAAGTGGCCGATATCACGACTTACGTAAAAGTATGTAAACGAATGGGATGTAAGGGAAGTTGACCGTTATGGGAACCCCAACTTAGGTTGTCTTTGTCATTTATGTGATCAAGGCGTTTGTCTATATGTTTGAGTCTTTGTCATGGAACGGTTAGGAGAAAGTTACTAGCAGCCATACCTTATTTGTTGGCTTAATCTATTTGTTTCATGAATTTTACTTAACACCCATTTTACTTCCCTTTCCTAGCAACTAACCTTAGTGTCTACTCGAACGAGGACTTGTTCGAGCATGCATGTCTATTTTGTCGTTACGGCCATGTATGCATGTCTCAGCTGCCTTGTTGGATGATGACTTTTGGTGAAAGTTAGAAGGTACTACCCTATATCATTTTTCATCCTAACCGCTGGTTAAGCACGAACAGGGATCTGTTCGGATTGTATATGTTTATTCCGTCGTTATAGTCGTTTGTAATATCACGATACAAAGCCCTTGTTGGTGTGGGTACTTATGGTGGTGAAAGACATGTTGACATGATCAAACCGTTATAATACTTCTTACACCTTAATTAAAGCTTTTCGACTTGTTTCTTCTTAGCTTTAGCGGTGGAGATGTGTATCCTTGCCAAGCCTATGATACGAAGCTAATCACGACCGAGCAATTGAGCATACTACTTAAATGTTACACCCTTGATTAGTTAAGTGATTTGAGTGTTTTCATTTCCATATTTCGTGAGGAGCTTAGTTATGTACAGGTGATTAGGACAAAACGATGCTTAAACGGAAAATCCTTAACTTCGGTTCGGGACACATTTTCATAAACTAATTTTTTTTCTAAAGTCTACTTGAGGACAAGTAGGATTCAAGTGGAGAGATATTTGATAAGATAAAATAACGTCACTTTATTATATCATTTATCTCATCTATTTTGCCTACTTTTATATAATTATTGCATTATTTGGTACTTAATTGATTTAAAGTTGATAAATGCAGTAATTCAGGAGTGTTTTGTGAAGATAAGATAAAAGGCGCATAAATTGGAGCTAAAACGAAGACATTGAAGATTTCTAAAAATTCACCAACACGCCGTATCCAACTAAAGAGATATGGCGTATCAGCGCCAAGACTTTACAAGAAAACGCGTTTGACCAATTCCCAATACGGCGTATCCATGCTATCTACATACGCCATATCCATGAAGATAACTATTCGAAGATAAAGTAAATCAAGTAAATTGGGAATAATATCAAAGATTTATTACGAACGTAGCGCGCACTCCAAGGAATCCAGCCCAATACGCCGTATCAACCTATCTGGATACGGCGTATCGAGTATTTTTCAACAACTATAATATAGATGACTCAATAAAATGAGTTTTCAGTGTGGCAGTATCATATTCTTTTATACCATACTCATCTGAGAGACGTATTTTTAGAAAAGAAGGGATCAGCCATAAAGGTAAGCATTGATCACGAATCCATAGAAGACATCGTGTAATTTTTACTCTCTTAATCGTTCGATTTCAATTGTTTGATTACGTGAGGGAGTGAAGAGTTGCACAATCATTGCAATCATTTATGAATTTGGAGTAACTGTAGGAGAAGTGCGCCACACAAACAAAATTATGCGCCGCACTTGGTCATTTAATTAAATTGCATTTAACCCGCCATGAAGTACGCCGTAGTTGGTATAAGTGCGCCGTACTTTGGATCTTTTCATTAACTCTTTACTTCTAGATCCTTCACCTGACGACTGTTAGTGTATTTAACGGAATATCTTTGCATTTTTAGTCCTTTTCGTCAGTCTTGGTCCTGAAACAATTATTGTACCATCAAACAACCAAACTAGCAATATTTCATGCGTTAACATATATATTTCATATATTTTTGAGGGATATTTTATGTATATTTGGAGCGTTATCAAATCCCCCAATACTTAGCTTATTGCTTGCCCTCAAGCAATCAAAGCGAAAGTGTTTCGTTTTATAAAACAAATTAATGATCACAAGCATAAATTACGCGACAAAGAAACTCATGATTTTTTATAGATAAGATTGTTTTCACACTCGATTAGTTTAGTGAAATGGATAGTAAACGGAAGTCACTCATATGCGCAGTCATGAAATGTTCAAATTACCATAAGCTTGTACAAGAAACTAAACTTCACCGACACGGCATAAGCACCAAACATAAACATCAAAAGAGGTAATTTATTTAGTGATATTATTTTTATATTTGATGAAAAAGGTTTATAATAAAATCATAATCCACCTTATCCGTAATGTAACAAACTATTCCTTCACTTCATCACTTTTTTTTCCTTTTTTTCATATTCAACTTATTTTGCTTTATTTCTCTTTTTCTTGGGGGAAACTTGCTTTCCCTCATACTTAAGATAAGCACACTACTTCAAACGAACTTAGAAGTTTGCAACCTTCGCACTTCATTATAATAGCGATACCAACATTTACGCTCTTCAATTCGTACGGATAAAATTTCAGATAATTTAATTAAAAAGCTTTTTGAACAAAATTATCCTTCACTTATATATATATTTTTATTACCTCTTTATCAGTAAAATGTTTATAACACGCGAACGTGTTCCTACTGCGGTCTCGCAAAGATTTCGAGCACAAGTTCTAGAATTAACAATCACCGGCACACTCATGTAATTTTAAATCGATACCAATGCTCCAGAAAAGGTGACAAACTACAAATACACAGCCGTAACGACGGATGAGACACTTGCAATTGCATTCAAACCTTAACTCGAGAAAGCTATAGATAAAATTATCTTAGGTATCAAAGATGGATACCCGAATTCCTAAGATCTAAACCTTACATTTTTTTCTGGGTGGTATAAACATGCTAGTAATGTTATCAATCCAGAGTCAGATTGCTTATATGTGATCATAAAAATGTTATTTTCAAAAATTTATATTTTTTTATTTTATTTTACTTTTCCAGTTTATCTCCCCCATACTTAATATGAGCATTGTCCCTAATGTGAAATATTAAAGAGAAAAATAAAATGGGAAAGTGAAATAATACTCCCCAATTTATGATTGATTTTCCTGAATCTTTGCTTCACATCATTTCCGTTTTGCGCTCTTCTCTTTTTTTCTTTTCATTTTCCTGTTACAAATATAAATACTGCATAACACACACAAATAATAATATTCCTAAAGAATTAATAATAGAAAGTACGATAATATTATTTTGAATGCCAATAGAGGCATTTTACACACCATAGTAGTAATAATAATAATAATGTTTTTTAGGGAAATTGTTTTTTAAGACATATGTGACCCAAAACATACGGTCACACAACCAACTTATGTCATATCGACACTACTCATCATCATCCGGCTGCTGTTGCTGCTGCGGTGGCTGAGGTGGGTACTGCTGATAATATTGATCATACTGCGGCTGAGCATATCCAGGTGGGTTATAGGCTCCCTGCAGTGAAACACTGTAAACCCCAGCCATGTGCTCAAATACTCCAGCATACCTGTCCTAATGATACGACTGCCTATAAGACACCCTCTCAATCAATGCTCTCTGGGCTCTCAAAATAGCAACTCTAGGTACACCTGCTGTAGATCATCAGGAATCAGTCTACCCTCAGAGTCGATTAATTCCTTCAGCGTAGTAGTATCCAAATTTCTACAATAAATTGGAGCACTCAAACTTCTTATTACCTCATCACTCAACACCCGTGACTTCCTAAACTGTCCATAGCAAATCTGACTATCTCTCTGAGTACTAGCTCATTTTCTTTTTATCCACCTCGCAATCAACCAAGCTACATTCGCATACCCGTTTTGGTGTCTAGCATCAAACATATTCAATAGCCACAAATCATTTTTCTATATTTTTTCATACCCAGTTGTCCTCTGATACAAACCATAAGTGATCATCTTATGCAACACCCTCAAAATTAGGTTCCTAATGGTAGAGGCATGACTCCTAGATAAACTCAAGTTTTCCTCCCGACTAATGCTCAACCAATACTCTAGAGCGTTAAAATGATCATCACTACGCAATCCTCCTTGAAAATACACATCAAAACCTTCCTCATCAAGCTCTTTAGCATGATATAATCCCAATCTACAAGCAAATTCCAACAAAGTCAAACTGTGAGCACGACCACCAAGTCTAAACTTGATAATCATGGTTTTCAACTCATCATCCGCATAAACTTCATCAAATTCATAAGTTGAATAGAACTCGTGGCAAAGCTCTAAATAAATTGGTTCATTAATGTTAAAAGCTCTAATCCACACCACAGAAGTGAATATTTCTTCATTAGTTCCAGCCTCACACAACTTAATCCTCAACATTCCATCAATTTCTTCACCACACCCCATTCTATTTAGTATCTCCTAATTCATGACACACGGTGAGTAAACATGTCTAGGGAGCAAGTTGGCTAATTTGGTGTTATACCCAGACTTTGCATCTCTGCTGCAACCTTCCCATAGTAAGAATTCATGATGAACTTGTAGAAGCAATACCTCCTCCACGGTTTTGTATTATCTAGAGCGTTTGGATCTTGATGATCCGGCTTCATCATCATGTGTTCCCATAGTCTACACATCAAAATAAATCAACAATAAAGTATATAGTGATGTTAGAAAATAATTAGCATCAATGGATGGGTTTTTGATAAGTTTTTAAAGGTTTTGTGAGCTTTTGGTCTAATAAGTGTGGCACACTTCATAGAAGTGCGGCGTACCTCCAGGAAAATTGGCTAAGTGCGGCGGTTTTATCCTAAAATCGGCGCACTTTCTGGGCTAGATAAAACAATTTCTTATTTTTATTATGATTTTCAACAAATAATTTTAAAATAAATACATATTCATGAACAGTGTTTTTCAGATTTGTAACAATTTCAACATGCATTTGATAACTAACTCTTAATTAGCATAATTCTATGGGTTTATTATACATAATAGTCTTTGATTTCGACTTCCTCTAATCTAATTATAAACACCCCTAATAATCAAGAAATTGAATAGATTAAAAAAAACAAGTTAGGAATGAAAGTAACATACCCTAGGCATGATTAAAGACTTGATGGATTGATCCTTTGAAAATTTTCTCCTATTTTTGTGAGAAACCCGGCGGTTTTTGGTGAGTGTGTGAGTTTTATAAAGTGTTAAAATATTGTTTTATAAGTTTTATAGATAAAACCGTCGCAAAGTGCGGCGCACTTAATAGAAGTGCGGCGTACTTTCCCTTTTTTCTAGAAATTATTTTTTTATCATACAAACTTACCTCGTACGTTTTATAACTTAATTTCAAATACTAACGTACTTATAAATTTATTTCAATCCACCAAAACTGACTCTTTATATATTTATCGCTTATTGGACTAATGCCCTTGCATCAATGTAATCCATTATGGATTTATATAATTGATTTATTTGACTCAACATAAAAAAGTAAAAAACGAGAGTATATAGTTACTCCTTTATTCCAAATGTGGTACTGGTGTATTAACTCTAAAACCAGTTGGGTGACATGATTGATGTGTGCTTAAACACACATCTTTATAACCCCGTAAAACACTATTAATCGGACTAAAAATACTAAAATATGCTTAATTATATTGCAAATATGTTTGTTTGGTATTTTTATGTCTTGCAGGTACTATGGATTGAAAACAAAGCAAAAACGGGTATTTACGGGTTCGTTTCGATCAAGAGTGCTTAATATTCAAGAGCAAGACAAAGTCGTGAAAATTCCTCGAGCATGCCATTGGAAAGGGCGCGAGATTACGAGCCCAACGGTGCCCTCAGATTTTATTGGGCCAGCCCGTAACCTATTTAATGGGCCGGACCAGCCCAATATATTGCTAAGCCCAACAAGCCTTTTTAAACCCAATATAAAAATTATGAAATCTGTTTTGTAATAGGGTGTGACGTCAGGGTCACGTGCCCTCAAATTATTACTTTGTGGAGCACATGACAACGCACTAGCAAAAATAGGACGAGTAAAAATATTACACGTGGCAGGGCAATTATATATCTCTCATTTCAAATTGCAAATTGATCAGACGATGGTAAAGGGCTGCGTACGAATGAAGAAAGTTTGATGGTACACGTGTCAACACAAGAACGGATGGATCTGCTGCTCCTTTCTCTCGATCCGAGGTCACGCGTTTGAATGCCAATGATTGGCCAATTATCACTCAAAAATTGGGACAATATTTACACAAATACCCCTTCTTTGGCTATAAATTGAGCTCGACCCCCCACATTTTGTTCAGTTAGCTTAGGAGTAGATTAGGATAGTTTTAGCTTATTTTCATTTTCCAGCTTATTTTTGTTAGATTTAGCTTATTTGTCATTCACAGCTTAATGTAAACAGCGGTTTTCAGCTTATTTCGGATTATTGTAACTAAAATATTTGATTTAGCTGATTAATGAAGTATTGTTCTTAATGTGCTTATTGCTTAATTCAAGTGCTTATTTTCTGTTTTCTTATTAATTTTCTAAGCCTTTTCAGCTCTGAAAAGCTTATTCATAGCTTATGTCAGATTCAGTTGTTAGCTTATATAGTTTAAAATTCTTTCTTCGATTTAGTTTAATGTGTTGGTTAAGGTTTTTATCAAGTTTTTACAAGTGCTTATTTTGATTTATGTTTGCTTATTTGTTTGTCTTTATGGTTCTAGTTTAGATCTCATCTTGTTTTGCTTCGATCTTATTTAGCTTCTTGATTTATATGCTTATTTTCTTTCAAAAATGCTTATTTAGCGTGGTTTATCATCTTGTGCTTATTCTGTCCGGTTTGGCTTATTTGAAGCTGTTTAGCTTATCTGAGTACTTTTCCTATTAAGCCTAATGTTTCGATTAAGAGCTTATTCTAGTTTAGTGGCTTATATATGACCTTGTTTAGATCTTAGAATGCCTATTTTGATTCTGTTTTTGCTTATTGATTTTTAATGCTTATCTTAGTTTTAATTGGCTTATTTTTGATGTTCTAATATAGTGCTTATTAGTTAGTTTTGATCGTCTTAGCTTATTGTTTCGGCTTATTCAAATTGTTTTGGTTGAGCTTATTAAAGTTTCATGTTAGATCTGTAGTAAAAACTGGAACTAAAATCTCATGTGTTTTATCACAATTGGGCTTTTGTTTG